>LOEQ01008752.1:0-33440 GCA_001685075.1 Bramus lutescens
AGACACTGAGAGAAACAATTAATAAATGAGACTTCCTGAAACTGAAAAGCTTCTTTAAAGCAAAGAACATTGTCAACAAGACAAAACTGCAGCCTGCAGAATGAGAAAAGATTTTTCACCAACTCCACATAGACAAAGGACTGATCTCCAAAATATACAAAGAACTCAAAAATTTGGTCATCAAAAGAACAAGTAATCCAAAATAAAAAAAAATGGAGTACACACCTAGACAAAGAACTCTCAACAGAGGAATTTAAAATGGCTGAAAGACACTTAAGAAAACATGCAATATGCTTAGGCATCAGAGAAATACAAATCAAAACAACTCTGAGATTCCCTCTTACACCTGTAAGAATCAAAACCACCTGCTAAGATCAAAAACACTGATGATAACTTATCCAGGAAAGGTTGTGGGGAAATGGGAAAACTTCTACATGGCTGGTAGGAATGCAAGCTGGTACAGCCCCTTTGGATGTCACTGTGGCAATTTCTCAGAAAATTAGGAAACAACCTTTCTCAAGACCCAGTAATACCACTCTTGGGTATGTATCCAGAGGATGCTCAATCGTGCCACAAGGACATGTGCTCAGCTATGTTCATAGCATTATTGTTTCATAGCCAGAACCTGGAAACAACATAAATGGCCCTCAACTCAGAAAGGATAAGGAAAATGTGCTACATTTATACAATGGAGTACTACACAGCAGAAAAAATAACATCTTGAATTTTGCATTCAAGCAGATGGATCTAGAAAAACATCACATTGAGTAAGGTTATCCAGACCCAGAAAGACAAATATCATTATTACTCATTCATAAATGGCTTTTAGACATAAAGAAAAGAAAACCAGTTTGCAATTCACAATTCCAGAGAACCTAGAGAACAATGAGGACCATAAGAGAGATATAGGTGGATCCAATCTACATGGGAAGCAGAAAAGGACAAGGTCTCCTGAATAAATTGGGAGCATGTGGACCATGGGAGAGGGTTGAAGGGGAGGGGAGCCAAGAAAAATGTATAGTTCAATAAAATCAGTTTTAAAAGTCTGCATGTTTTTCCTCTTATTGATTTCATCATATTAATCCTAAAATTTTATCAATTAATGTAAAAATGAGGGAAGTTTATGTTTAATTATTAGTATATTCTATCTTTTTGGTAAACTTCAAATCTTTAAAGTAAGCAGTATGTGAGTCTGTGTTTCTGTCAGTATTTAGGTAAGAATAGGTCTAATCTCTATTAATTCACAGGGTGTTGTGGTTGTAATAGGTATGTCCCTCATAGACTCATGAGTTTGAATGCACTTAGGGAGTGGCACTATTAGATAGTGTGGTCTTGTTGGAGGATGTATGTCATAATGAGGTCATCTTTGTGGTATCATATATGCTGAAGCCACAGTGTCACAGGTCACTTCCTGCTGCCTGTGGATTAAGATGTAGAACTCTCTGCTTTTTATACAGATTCATGTCTACCTGTACATCATCATATCCTACCATAATAATAGATTAGATGTATGAAACTGTAAGCCAGTCCCAGTTAAATGTTTTTCTCTATGAGAGTTGCCATGGTCACGGTGTCTCTTCACAGCAATAGAAACCTTAAAACACTGATACTTTATTGTTTTCATCGTTCTGCATACATTGTACTTAAAGCAAAACAGACTTCTTTTCAATTTAAACATCTTTAATTTGCATTCAACTTAATTGTCCCATTTGTTAGTAAGTTTCTTCTTCCTGTTATAGGCTTGAAACAGCTTCATTCTTAGCTTTCTCTTTTGTTTTACTATAGACATAAGCAATGATTACACCCTTGAAAACCCAGCTCCTTTGTCACTTCATAGGTGGTATTTTGTTCTTTAATTAGAATATAAACTTCCTGATCACTGAGCAATGAAATGTATTGTACTTCAATTTCTTTACTAATGATTCTTTATGTCTTACAAGGATGGACATAAAAGTCAGACATTCAGGTAATAATCAGAAAATATCATTTTCACATTTAAATTTAAAAGTATAAATTTAGCCTTCGTTCTTTCTTTTAGGCATGGTGAGTTGCAATATGCATTATAACAGTTTTTCATTTGTATAATAAATTATTAGGTAATATATTCCATTTCTGCTGTAATACCATGATTGGAGGTCTGTAAACAGTTGTTTACTGTTCTCTAGGTTTTTCAATCTTGATTCCTCAGAGCACAGAGTAATCAATCAACAATGAATACCCAAAAAGTATATCATTACATAATTATAACACTGGTTGAACCACATACTAACTTTGGTAGACAGTCCTTTGGGGCTCTAACTCTAAGTTTCTCATTTGTAGAACTAAAATAGTGCTATCTCCTCTACAACCATATTGTATAATAAAGGGAAGCAGAGCATTGTTTTATTGACAAAAATGACCACTTTTTAGATGTAAGATTAATCTAAAGCAATGATCCTAATATAAACATTACTACTGAAGCTCAACCTTTTACAAGTAAAGATTCTGTCTGCAAAGTTCTAGGCAGCTTGCATTCTCTCTCTCTCTCTCTCTCTCTCTCTCTCTCTCTCTCTCTCTTTCTCTAATAGCTTCCTCTAACCCTACTAATATGATACAATTTTAAATCTTCAAAACAAAACCAGAGGCTCACCTCTAACAGTCACCTATAATAGTGACAATTGATTCTTTCTTTATCACACTGTGATATTCTCCAATATGCATTATCTAGTTCATATTTACAGTGTCTTCATTCAATACAATCTGAAAATGTGAGCCTAATGTGGTGGTAAACATATCGTGGTTGAGTAATATGATTTTGAGTGAAAATTTAAATAAATAATTCAGGATAGTAACTTCCAATTTTTTAATATTTTCTTTCAAAATATGGAATAATTCTTGAGATACAACTTAGAATAAGAAACAGTATGAAAATTAGTCAACATATGTTAGAGTATTAAATGTAGCTCCACCAGTTTTCTAGGTTCTGTTTTTCTAGTCTTTGTCCTGAAGCTGAACCTTGGCAGGTAGGAAGTATGCTTTCCTTATTCACTTCTTTTAAAAGAAAGACTGTGGATTTCAAAATTAATTTCGACAGATATGACAAATGGGGGTTGCCACTTCACACCTAGAGCGTGAATATTTCAATGGCAAAGAGTCAGCAACTGTTAATTAGAAATGAGTATTGTTAATTGGGCCCAGTGTTGTGATTTGTCAGCAGCTTTAGACCCTTTTAGATCTACTTCATTGAGTCCTTTTGCCCTGATTGAATATATGCATTTTCTTTTTAACACATTGATAGCAATTTGATGCCCTACCCCCTTTCCCTTGCCTCCATTATATGCATTTATAGGTGTATAGTGCATATTGACAATACATTTGTAAAACAGGTGTCCTTTTATCTCAATTCAAAACATCCTCCTAACACAGCAATAATACAACCTTTTTACTTTTCTTTACTTTTTATAACATTTTTTATTATTATTAAAATTTTTCATCTCCTCCCCTCCTCCCATTTCCCTCCCCCTCACCCCTTCCCCTTCCTCCTCCAATTCCAGTCCAAACAGCAGTCATGGTTCCCTGCCCTGTGGGAAGACCAAGGTCCTCCCCCCTCCATCGAGGTCTAGGAATCAACCTACCCCAGGATGCAGCAATACCATTCCTGGGAATATACTCAAGTGATGCCCTATCATATAATAAAAGCATTTGTTCAACTATGTTCATAGCAGCATTGTTTGTAATAGCCAGATCCTGGAAACAACCCAGATGCCCCTCAATAGAAGAATGGATAAAGAAAGTGTGGAACTTATTTACTTTTCCATCTGTACAACTATGGATAGGTTGTGAACTGATCATGATGTGACTTAGAAGTTTCTTCTAAGACTAAATACATGCTTGTATTATAGAACTATTTGAGATGTAAATAATTTTCTTTTATGCTACTATCATCTATAACTATTCAGCCATCCAACATATGATGTTAACAAAAGTGATATCTAACAAAGAGTGATATTATAGTGTGTAAGTAGTAATTACTGAGATTCAGGAATAGTAGCAGAAGTTCTTTACTGAAATACAATATTGAATAGGCCAATATAAATCCTATTTTTCCATTAACATTGATTTTACAAAAACAAAATAAAGGGTTGAAGTATACATTTAAGCATAAATTTCTTTTTTAAAAATTATTACCCAATATAAGTATGTGCACTGTAGAATTATATCACAGGGCCTCTACCTGCCTAGAGAGTATGAGGAAATGAATTAGATTGTGCTGATATATAAATGTGTAAGGACTGGAGAAATGTGGGATGCCAAGCAATATATTGGAATAGTTACTGTGGATCACTTCTCTATCCTTAAATATTTTCTTTGCTATATTCAGAACAAAATGGCTTAAAAAGGTTCTAAAAGGAATCTAGTTTGCTCCCCAGCATCTAAGTTTGTTGGCTCACAATAGCTTCTATCTAACATCAAAGGAATCTGACATTCTATTCTGAATTTGGCAGATGTCCACATGCACATGGACGTAAGAGCCCAACAAAGACACACGAGTAAAGACAAATTATTTCAAACTGCAATGTGAGATTAAGCATTCTCAAATGAAATTCCTTCCTATTATTTTGTTCTGGTATTTGTAGGACGAATTCTAATTGGTCTTAATAATAAAAACCCAGAATCAGATATTAGAGGGTGAAAACTGAAAGATCAGAGAATCAGAGCAGCCAGTTGCTAGTTCTTATCTCTAGGAAATTCTCAGAACCAAGGGGGCAAGATCCTGTCTCTATGACTCCTCAGACTGAATGCTGTGAACTCCTGTCTCCTCCTGCCATATATTCCTCTCTCTCTGCCCAGTTATTTCCATTCCTCTCTCCACTTCCCTAGTGCTGGGATTAAAGGCATATGACTCTCAAGTACTGGGATTTAAGGTGAATGCCACCACTCCTTGGCCCCTGTGACTAATAAAGTGGCTGGTTCTGCACTCTTGATCATCAAGCAGACTTTATTTGTTAAAGCCCAAAGAAAGTATTGCCACAGGTATTCATTAAACCAAGCAAATTACATCAACAGAGTGAAGTAACCAACTTCAGTAGCAGAAATTCTCAAATGGATTTTACCCAGCCTTTAATAAAACTAATATTTTTATATAAAATTTTGAATAAAAGTTCTATTTATTCTAATAATCACTTTTAATTTTACCGTAATGTTTTTCCATAATTTTAAATTATACACAATTCATAGTTATGTTAAACATAGTATTTGTATTAACTGTATATACCAAATGATATCTGGTATGAAGTCAGTGTACAGAATGATTTTGTTAAATGAATGAATAAGTGAAGTTATGTAACAATAAAGAGAATTATATGATTCTTGTGCTGGGCTGGGAAATTTCAAAAGATTAAATTAATGCTGCTGTAGATACTGTTTGCCTGTAATTATTACTTTAGCAATTATAAACATCATATATGACGATGGAAACTAAGAAAGAGACTATTTTCTTGAGATATTTCATAGGTTTTATCAAAGTGAATTAGATATTTTTAAGATTCTGAAATTTTTTATTTGCATACCTATTACAAAACAAATGAAATAAAGCAGTAGCATGAGGCAAAATATTGATAATTCAATGATTTTTGGAACAAATGGATTTATACTAAAAATAAATATTAAATTTATGTGCCAACTATACTAATAATTAATATCCCATTACCTCCTCTGCCCCCTTCTTTCTCTCTGTCTTCCTTGTGCTCCCTTTCATATATACCCAATACACTTATAATACTTTTATTAATTTTAATTTTACTCTTCAAATTCTAATTAATAAGCATCAAACACAAACTAGGCCAATCACATAGGAATCCTGGGAAGCCACTGAGATAATATTACAAATATCTTGAAATGTTGACTTCTAAATCACTCCTAAATGTTGCTAGCTGAAAGCTGAACTTATATACTTCTGGACTGGCTAGCAATGCTGCCATTTTAAATGATGCAAGAAACAAGCATTTTGTATTTTCTAGATAATCACCAATTCATTTTATATTAAATTCTGATACTTATCCAGTAATAATAACCATAACTGAAGGTCTACCTCAAACTGTTGTATATTCAGCCTTTTTATATACAAGGGAAAGAATCTATTATTAAGTACTTCAAAAGATACCTTATAATAGATTTATTTGTAACTGAGCCTTGGTGACCAGAAATAGGTCAATAAATGTTGAACTGAAAAGCTAGGATTTCGTGATGCTTTTGTCTTTAATTTTCCAAGTATGGTCGTTAGTTCTTCTGCAGAGTTAATTAGCATACATGTGGAAGTATTTTATTGATGCAGTTTAATCCCAAACAAATGTGAAAATAAGCTCACATTGTTTTGTAGAATGATTTACATTCATTATCATCTACTTAAAAAAAACACATGCTTTGGAAAAAAATCACTATTCTTTGCAGAAAATCCTCAAAAAAGTATTTCCATATTTGTACTTTTGAAAATTCTGAATTTTCATACAAGGTCATATTTCTTCAAATTAAAATAAAGTATAAGCTTTTGTTTACTTGTTTGGAAAACTAAAGTTTACAAACTTTGTCCAGATACATTGCTAAAATGAGTTAAGATTCATCCAATGAGTCTGCATACTTAATTGACTATACAGCATTAAGAATCCAAAGTTGGTGCATACTCTTTCTCCACAGCCCTCATCCTTGGTGATGAGGATAAAACTCAGGGACTCTTTCATGGTGTGGAAGCACTCTGGCAATGAGCTATAGCCCATCTTTCTTTGATAATACCAGTAAAAGTTATTTTATATCATTATTCATTGAGACAACTATAAAAGGTTAATGTTAAAAATAACTCTATTCCCACATCTCTCAAATAATTCAATAATAAGTCTAGTATTTAATATAGATCTTTGTACATTCAGATTATCCATTTGTGTTCTTCATTTTCAGTAGATACATATTGACTAGAGAAATAGCTCTACCTCATAACTGCAATCATAAAAATTGTAATGAAGTTTGAATACTATATGGAATAAAAAAATTCCTACACAAACTGAGTGACTACTTTCTGATAGTCTGAAATTCATTTAGGTGATTCTTAGGAAAGAAAATAGAATGTCTTCCTTTTTAGTCTTCTTTGTAAATCTATGATTTCCTAGGAGTTCACACATGAGTACACCATATTTGTATCATTTACACTTCTCCCTCTATCCCCTGAAAACTCCTCCCATGTCCGTTTCAAATTCATACCAACTTCTTCGATGTTAATTGTAATCATTATGTACTTACAGGATTAGGAAAGCTATCAGGGACTTTTCTCTAAAGAAAACTGATTTTCCCTGCAACACCAGTGATAGCTGGTATTGACTACTGGAGTTCTTCATCTAGAGATGGAGATTCATGACATTGTCCCCATCCATGTGCTGACTGCTGGCCCCATTAATCTCCTGTGTGGGAAACCATATTATTGAGATTTTCTGTGTTTAGTAACCCTGTCATGTCTAGAAGATGCTATCTTGCAGCAGTTGACCTTGTCCTGTATCTCTTAGAATTTTTCTGTTCCTTCTTCTGTGGTGTTGCCTGAGTATGCATTTTGACCAAATGTGGACTTCTGTTATAGATTCTATATTTTTCAAAAAGAAATTTCTGTTATGAAGGGAGTGGGTGTATTTAATTGCAGATATAAGTATTTACAATACAGTTAGAAACTTCACTAATTTAGCAAAATGGCAGTACTATGTTGTCCTCTAGAGTCTATGATCTCTCCAACTATAGGTAGGTGGCTTGGTTTACAGTACCTGGAATGAGTTCTCTTCTACTGATGGGACCTGAAGTTGAATTTACAAAAACAGTTTGTTACCCCAAAGATAAAAGTACCACAATTTGGGATATGTTAACAGGCTGATCACTACTATATGATGTAGGCAAAGATAGTTGTGAATGAGTATTCTTTCTTGGCAACTTTCACAGCAACTTATGGTACTATGAGAGCTACCCTCAGGAAGGCTTCTGAGTCAGTACCAATTATTTCCATCAAATCCTATGATTGAAGTATGTGGTGTCTTCAGTGATAATGCCTTGCCTTTCATTCTTGGAGTCAATCAAGCCCCCTCCCCAAACCCCGCACCGTACGAAAAGTCCAAATGGAGGTGTCTCTTCTGTGGCACTACTTATTTTTTAAGACAGTCTGTGGATCCTGGGGAGCATTATCATTTTTAGTCTTCTTGAAATTTTAGTTCAAATTCAAGAAACAAACAAAATTGTATGTTCAGCAGTTGTTGAAAGGGATTATTTTACTTGGAAAGCACTAGATCAGCTTACATGTTCTTTAAGCATGTATCTTTATTCATTTAACAAATGTTTAGGCTCATTCTCATGTTCCAGGAGCAGGAACAAGCCTTAAACTTAATGGTAAATAAATAAGTTATTGTTGTAATTCTTCAGAAGATTAGAGACTATAGGGAGAAACATCTGTGTTATATGGAAGTTATTAACAGGGGTAAATTTATAATTGGCAAAATATCTGGAAGTTATATTCTACTTGAGAATCATCTAATTATTTGAGACAAAGTCAGGAAGTTCAGCAAGGTTATGTGTTAATGTAAACTGAGATGATAGAATGAATGAGGAAACAGCACATAGTAAAAGAGAAAGGGTGGTGTAAAGAAGTGTTCTCTAAGTGGAGAGGGCTAGTTGGAATGTCAATGTAAAATTTGAAAGTAGGTTAGTGATAAAAGAAGCAAGAGAGATGATGAGTAGGGACATATTCTGGAGGCTCACTGAGGACTTTAACTTATTCAACAACTACTTGTCTAGGTAATGTCACTCATGCGATGTGTATTTAATCATAAACTATATACTGAATAGTGAAATTAGCCATATCTGAATATTGAAATCACAGTTTCTCAATTTGAGTTCTACAAATAATGGAACTCTTCTATATTCTCCACAAAGGTATGAACTGTGGCAGATTCACATCTGTCTCCTCTTACATTCACCTCTGTAGATGGAGACTGCTTATTTATTCCCAGCTGTCCAGACCTGAAATAATTACACAAAACTATATTAACTGCAATACTGTCTGGCCAATAGCTTAAGCATATATCTAGCTAGCTCTTTCTTCTTAAATTAACCTATTTCTATTATTTTGTATTTTAACATGAGCCTCATGGTTTACCAGTAATGTTTTGGGAATCTGTCTCCTCAGGTGTCTATATGGCACCTCTTTGACCCCACCTAGTGTCTCTATTATATCTTTTCCAGTTTGACTATATTCTGTGAAGCCATTGGCCAAAAGTAATTTCTTTATTAACCAATGACAATAAAACATATTTACAGCATATAGAGGGGAATCCCACATCACCCCTCTTTTCTCTCTAAATAAAAAGAAAGGTTTTAACTTTAACATAGTAAAATTACATATAGCAAAACAGTTATCAACCAAGTATTACAGATACAATATTTAGTCTATTTACATTTGCCTAACTAAGGAAAATATTTTATCATCTATCATATCATTCTGAGTCTAAAGTTTTATAACTAATCTATCTTTTATCATAACTAAGAAAAACTATGACTATCTGTTCTTCAAATCCATCAAAGACTCCAGAAGAATATTATATAATAATACCTCACTTAACAGGAAGTGCATTGTAAGCAACTTCCAAAACTCTAGAATTGACAGAGGCATCTCATTGCCTGGATAGTCACCCAAAGTTCTTCTGTAATGTTGCAGTAACCATCTTTAGCCAACAGGTCCATAGTATCTGGCAAACATTTCCATGAAGCAGAAAATTTCAAAGACAACTCCACCTGTTTTGGCAGTTTGTTAGCCACTTTCTTCTCTGTCCTGCAGAATGTCTGGCAGATTCTTTCATGAAGCAGGAACTCTGAAGGACTATCTCACCTTTAGGCAAGTTCAGCAGTCACTTCTCTATGGGTTCTAAATGTCCAGTTCATACAGCATAACATCAAGCAGTTCATGCAGCATAACATAAAACACTCCAGGCAAGAGCAGTTTCTTGAACAAAGGGCTAACCAACTCCATAAGGAGCCTCTTTGATGTCCATCCTTCTCTTAGAGCATAATGGTGCTGCCAGGAGGAGATGTGTCTCATTGTCATGAAAAGTTCTAAATTCTTAAAATATTTTATTTGCCAAATTCCATAGTCTTTGATAGCTCTAAAGAATAACTATTCATCTGAAATATATCTCTGCACATTTAGAAAACCTAACTAGCATGACTCCAAACTTGACTATTATAGATGACTATCTAATACACTGAATTTCTTAATTATACATTACATTTTAAATGAGCTGCACAAACACAATACCTTAGTCAAGAGCAGAAATACACATATAACAAAATTAAGCTTAAATTTTGTATCAGTAAACCAAGATCCATACCAATGCAAATTATTAATTTTGTAGCATATCCCATCCCCCTTTAAATGTAAACAAAGATCTGAAAGCAATATTTGGAAATTTGGGCATAGTTCCCACCAAATCGCTTCCTGGTTCTTGTTGTTCACTGTCTGTATTCTTTTTCTTTTTGCTCTCAAGCTTATGTACATTTATGCAACACTGTGACCCAATTAGAGGTCATTTTCATCTGAATCTGTCTTTATTGCATATCTGTAATTATTTTCTGTACAGGAGAGTTTGAACATGGTAAGAATCTTGGTTGCAGTGGCCCTGGAGGCTGACCTTTTAATATAGGGGAAGAACTGCTGGGTAGGAGTTGCGCTCACCACTTTAACTCTGGGAAGGAGCATGCAGCATGTAACCCTTTCTGTCTGAGTAAAATATAAGTCTGCAAGGACAGTGCACTGTGTAGACTGGAAATATGAGTATTGCTGTGGGAATCTGCCATGGTCTCCTGCCTGTGCATGCCTAGTGCGCCACATCCAGCTGCTTTCTGTGCTGATCAACAGGTATGCTATCAGCTATTTTCCCCATAACCCTGAGCGAGCATATACAATGACCTGGATCTGAAGTGTGTGGCTGGCCAGTGGGTAAGAGCCAGTCATTTAGGGTCATTATGTAGATGGAGACTGCTCGATTGTTTCTGGCTGCCCAGACCAGAAATAATTACACGGAAACTGTATTGGTTGTACTACTGTCTGGCAAACAGCTTAAGCATATTTCTAGATAGCTCTTACATCTTAAATTAACCTATTTCTATTATTTTGTATTTTACCACAAGGCTTGTGGTATGCCAGTAAGGTTCTAGGCATCAGTCTCCTCTGGTGTCTACATGGTGTCTCTCTGACTACATCCACTGTCTCTCTACATATTTTTCCAGTCTGGCTATATTCAGTTAAGCCATTGGACAAAAGTACATTCTTTATTAAACAATGGCAATAAAACATATTTAAAGTATACAGAAGGGAATCCCACATCGCACCTCTTTTCCTTATGATATAGATACATGGTATTCTACTAGTATGTTACCAGAATATAGAGGCATAGTATCTACCTTAACCTTATTGTTTTCAATATTAAAAAAGTGCCAAATTAATAGTACATTATTTCCATTTGCATTTCATTCTCTTTGAGAAGAAAAAGCTTAGTTATGGTTGCTTTCTGTTAGGAAAGACACAAGAAGCTCTTAAAATGATAAACACTGAGTCACAAATTTTCAATTGATTTGATTTGAAAACTAGTGTCTCTGGGTACAAGACTGTGGTGATCAGACATGGATCATAATCCCATTGAACTTCTCTACAACATTTCCCTTCACACTGCTCTTCTCTGTGTCTTCACGAGATCATGCGAGTCACCACACAACATCCTGCTGCAGAGGTAGAACATTACAGCGCGGTAAAATATCCCATTCTAGTAATCTAGTAACTTTTTTGTAAGAAAGTACATTTCCATATGTAAGTGGCTAGTGTGAGATTATTAAGAATCTTTGAATCTCTTCTGAGTAAGGTCAGTGTAAAAGAAGAATGCCTGCTTTTATGCATAACTCATGGTGTTTTAGTGGAGAAAAATAACTGAGTTTTAAAAATAACTGATTTCTAACAACAGATTAATGTGTATTTTTTTTTTTACTTTCTGTTCTCTTCCTGGCTTTCCATATCTACCGCACTTAGCGATGGGACTCAGCATTCCCAAGGCTAGACAGATTCTTTACCCTATTGGTGGAGGAATGGAGCCAAGACAACTTTCTCTTTAATGAGTATCACCTCAATGCTTTAATTACTTAGCCAAGCATTTTGATTGTTCAAATGTTATAAATAGTAATTTGTTTCTTAATTCCTTCTCTTTTGGAAGTCTTGTTAATTCTCTTAACTAAAGATGTTTTAGATAAAGCTTTGATATATAACATTGAAAATTAACTTTCCTGACTTTAAAAGGTTACAACCATGTGGCATTTTTCTAACTTCTTTCCTAAGTAAGAAAAGAACACCTCTCTCAAATTCAACAATAATTTGTACAATGAATTTTCATTTAATTTCAACTAGCGTTAGTTGATTTCCCTTTTGCTCCTGAATGTCAAAATCCCTTGGAACTTCCAAAGTTAGTTTTATTGGTAAAAATGGATGGGAGTGGGTGTTTGCTACAAAGTTATATATAGTAATTTTTATAGCTTTTCTTTTTCTTCATTTTTATTAACTCTGATTCAATAAAACTCATCTGACTATCTTACCACACATAAACTCAGAGAAATAAAGTACAGTTCTATGTATTTATTTATCACATTAATTCCCAAGTTGCTTTTTATTTTTAATTTATTTTTTAATGTATGCAGTATACATGTTTATATGTATGTGCGTGTTTGTGCACATTTATGTACGCATATGCATATAAAGGCTAGAAGGTGTTTTAATCAATCACTTTCTACCATACATAGCAAGAGAAGATGTATCATAGAAGACAGAGCTTGCCAATTCTAGTTAATGTAGCTAGGTTGGTTCAAGGATCTCTTGTCTCTGTCTCCTCAGTGCTGGAATTATAGCCAGGCTGCTGAACATAACTGGAATTTTATTTATGTGATGGTGCTCTGAACTCTGGTTCTCAAGACTATGTTCCTAGTGCTTAACCCACTAAGCAATCTTCCAAGTTTCCATACTGCCTTTTTTGATGACCTATGTAGGTAGGTCTTTAACTGATAAATTTTCTTTTGTAGATAATCTCCATTTTCTTCATGGAAAAAAATGATTTCTCATTATTATATTGGAAAAGTAAGACTCAATCCAGCCTAATAATATATCGGTGGAATGTAGGCAATTGTAAACATTTATGAAAGTTTACTCCAGGTTCATAGGGTGAATCAAGAACACACTTTCCTATATTTTTGATAATATGACAAGTACCATTAGAACTAATTTTAAGCTGACTTCAATCAATTAAACAGTGTGAACCCTTTAATCATTCTTCTGAAAGTCAGCAAGCCAATGATCAGTGCTCACACTATGCTTGCAACCACGAAGAAATCATCAAAGGTGCCATAGTAATCACTCACTCAGATTCCACAAGTCTTCCTTAAAACGATGGTTTCTGCAATTTGGCTAATTTCTGGATCCGTATTTCTAATATGTTTTCTTTGGGGAGGCTATATTTTATAAGAACTGATCTCTTTCCTTATGAGCAATGACTTCAGCACTTTTGTTTTAATTAATGTTTGGGGTCTCTTCTTTTATAGGTCCTAGGTATTTAATCTTTATTATAATGTTTAGTCATTCATGAGACTTACCATTTTCTGCATTGCTAATTTATATTAATTTTCAGAATTATTTCATTAGTGGTACTAATAGAATGAAAATTTCTATCAATATGCTACTTTGTGACAGCTGTTATAGCTTCTATTGGTCTTGTGTATTTAAGCCAACAAAGCTTTGGAATTCAGCATTAGTAAAATAAAACAATAACATGCATGTTACATGAGCTGTATGTGAGGAGAAATATGATAACTCAGGCAAAAGTCTTTAAATATGAAATACACCAACCTCATCTCAGTTTATTCTATGACTCTTCAAATTATTCTTTCAAGAGTGAAATTTGGGTTGCTTGGTTTCCTCATGAACTTTGAGAGATTACTCAGTTTGCAAAATATGTGATTCAAGTTCATCACCTGAGCATTTATGCCTTGGCCAATCATCTTCTTATTCTGGTCTATTTTTCCCATCAGTGGGTCACTGTCACAAACTTGATGTATTTATTCACTTTTGCTCATAGATGTTCCCCTATGTCTACTTGCTTTCCCACTCTAGGATACTTTGAAAATAATTAAAAATCATTAAAACTATTTCTGTTGCTGTCTATAACCAAAATGTATCAGTCAGTGTTTAGCATAACTATAAGAAACCTGATTAGAACTCAAAATAATTTTTTCAATACTGTTACATGCTCTTAAATTACCTCTTACTTCCTGCCAAACACTATAGCAGCTTAAATATGTGATTAATAGCAATTGGACTATAAATTAACTGTCTTAGAAACATATGTCTTTTCTATACTCCATCAACTCAATGCAGAGTATTTCAAGCATTGCTGATGCTAGGTAATTTTTGTCTGATTAACTTTTGTCTTGCAATTGAAAATTAAACTAGTAGTCCAGTGATCATCTGAACAATTATTTTATTGTTGTGTCTATTTTAAGATACATTGAAATATTTTTCAATGTATGATCTTAATATTAACTAAAGATGCAAATAAGCACTATTAACACAAACATACATTAACATACATGTTTACATTTTTAAAACTGATATAATAATTAAAATATTAAAATTTCATTGAACATTTTTTCTTTTTTATTGATTACAATAAAATAGTAGAAACATGGCTTAATTTTGAGAATTATGTTTAGGAATCAAAATCAAATTAATGAGTACCTGTAATGAATCCTTAACACTATTTGGTTCATAGTAAGTTCTCAGTAAATATGTTTAAGTTTGTTAGCTGAATGGGCTTGATAATATTCAAAGCACATACTTTGAAAATATTCATAATTTCAAAATTGTCTTTTATTACAAATGCTATGTTTCTGATTTGCTTTTTCAGTTTATTTTTTAATTATATGACTACTTATATTTTGAATTTTTTTCTTATTAAAACAGTCTGAAGTGTCCCGTAGAAAGCATGACTAAATCCAAGCACTGACATTAAAATCTGTCCCCTAAACTAACAGTAAAATCTAATTGATATTATTAGATTTTATGGCCATAAATTTTGTCACCATCCATAGGATTACAAATTGCACTGTGTCTTAATGGAATCTGAAAATCAAAAAGTGTAACAAAAATATATGACTCTCAAGGAATAACTACTTTTTGTAAAAAGAATGTAAATTGGAGATCCTAGAAACAAATTTAATGTGATGAAGTGAGCTTCTAATTATTTTCAAAGTTTAGCATATATTTATCGTCGATCTATCCATCTCTCTGTTGTGTTTCCATATATATTTATGTACATCATCAGTCTTCCTGTCTGAGCATATGTACAATTTCCCCTGAGTGTATTTTGCAGGATTAATCATAAGACTATTATGAATAGCAAAATCTAAGATATTCTATTCCTTATTTAAAATGCTATTTTATTCATCCATTTTGCATGTCTTTTCTATATATTTAAATATTGTATCTAGATTATTAAATTTGTCAATACACAATGTGAATGGCAAGTAGTAATTATTTCACATGTTAAGGACATCTGTAAATTTCCCCAAATGTATTGGGCTGAATTCATAGATGTATAATCTGTGGATTTAAAATGTCTAGCAGTACACAGTACATGGTATATTCTTTCTTTCTCTCTCTTCCTTTCTTTCTGAAGTAAAATATTTCTATTATTGTTTTTCAAGACACAAACACTGATAATCTGGGCCAAGATTTAATTAATACAGTTTAATCATATACCCTTTCTGAAAATAACCCAATTTCCTAGATACACAACCAGAAAAATATACTCCATTAGACATCCTTCACTGAATGCAGAATACCATTTTATACCTGTTTCATTCTTCAAAACAGTTCTCCCCTTGGTCCTTGTATAGAAAGTGATAATAGAACACGATATTAGAAGATCCAGTCTGTGATCACTTTGTGCTCACTGTGAATGTGAGCAGATTATGCAGACACAGCTCAGGGTGATGATGACGTCTTAACAGGGTCCATTGCCTTCACTGCTAGCCAAGTATATATCACTCGCTAAGTTCCTGGCTAACCCTCTAGACATAATTCTCACTGCAGTTCCCTCTAAGGTATATCCTTACACAGCTTTCTTCCATGCCCTATGGAAGTTTTCTGCCGCTGTGTTTCATGTTGTTTCAATCAATGAACATTTTTATTTTACCTTTTTCACAAAATATTTTTCAACAAAACATTTTCTGTACAGATAGCAGTTTTTATTCACTGTTGTATAGAGAAGTAACCTTTATAGTATATCTACCCAGAGATACTTAGCCATTATTTTAAGTATCTATCAGTATTAGTTGTCAAGAGTATACCTGGAAAGGATTTCCTTTTCAATGTATTTGTTGACTCTCACTTCTATGTGACTAAGTCAAGACAGTTATTTCATTTTATTTTAATGTTTGTATTCCTTTTCTACTTCCCAATTTAGTTGCTTTTGAGAGAGGTGAATACTATAAGAGGAGAAAACATGACATGTTCTATTTTCACACTTTCTTTCCTATCTCCTCCATGATCTACACCCTTCATTTTTTCAGTCCTTACTACATATTCAGAGTTGCTTAACTTTCTGGTGTTTGTTTAGTTTAGTTTTGATTCAGGATATTTCTGTAAGGTTAGACTTAAAATTACAAGGCACTATTTGCTTTTGGTATTTGTCAATGAATGACCCCAGACCTATACAAACAAACCAAGAAAAAACATCATAATGTGCCTTTATAAAATAAGTTTTTTGGCAGTTGCAAGTATTTCATTAAATTTGACTAAAGGTGAAATCTCTGAAGTCACCTCAGGCCACTCTGGACATGTGTTACATGGAGATGTTTTCTACAATCTATAAATTGAGTTTTAGCCTGATATACCCACTGGATGTCTTTACTTTAGCATCCTTCTCTCACTGAGAAAAACGTGTTCTATTCACTGAGTTCTTATCTTGACATTTTAAGATCACAATACTTTTACCTTCTGTAGATGCCCATTTTTAATTTCTACTGAGGCCCTATCACCTGTACTCTTAGCTTTTGAAGAGATCCCCAGCTTGAGCCTTTTCAATGACAGGAGAGAATTACTCAATTGAGAGAGCATTGCTCAATTGGGATGAGACAAACAGATTCCTTCATGAAAACAAAAGGCTGTTTCCTTTGCTTGCTTTGTCTATCAGCACTGGGAGATTATTATTTTTAAAAAGCAGCAAGTGCTTGTTCTCGGTACATGCTATTTCTGAGTCCGTGAGCTCTCAGCAGCCTTCCACGGTGTCAAACCATTATATACCTTTAAAAAAAAATCTCTTGCTTCCATTAAACCTTAAGCTGTCAAGGATTACAATGAAAAGATGCAATTTTTTTCACTGCAGGAAAGGTCTGATTTAGTAACAAGCTATAAGCTAACAGAGCAGCAGAATCCACATATAATGTTTCATTGATATGGAAAAAATGCTGCTTTTTGTATGTTTCAAACTTGTTTGTCTTTAAAAAAAATATAAAGTCCACTTTGCTTTCAAACACAGTAGAGTCTAAGAATTGTATTATTCTTACATTTGCAGACACAACTCTCAGCATTCAGGCATACATGAAAATGCAAGTGGTGCATATATCTTCTGCATTGGAAACCTTTGGGAAAAAAATTAGTTCACATTGCCGTCTAGCTTACATGTTTAATATTGATTTAATTAGTCATTTAATTCCAAACACCCTTATTATCTACTTGTTTGAAAAGGCTATTTACTTTCACCACAATGCATATATTAAAACAAGTGACTGAATAGGAAGTCAGGCTTGTGGCCTGGAGCTTTCTTGGTGTAGAGATGATATCCTCCTCCCCCACTCTAGCTTAAGCATCACAATGTCAAACATTCTGCACACATTCCCAAAGGAATCTGCAAGGCTAATTAGGGTGAGCTGCTCCATAAAGAATACAGTTGTTAAAACAGATCCTGTACACACGAGAGTAATGAGCATTCTTTCCACACGCTGTGATTTGTTACTGCAATTTGCAGTCATATATCTCTTAGGAAATACCTCACATGTTGTTATTTATTGCATGTATGATTATTAATGATATATTAACAACTGCTGAAAGCAACTTATTTCACCTCAATAACTCACATACTTAGCTCAACATTTAAAGAGCCAGGGAGGAGTCAATACTTCTATAAGTCAGTACTTCTTTTGTTTTACATTTGTTCTCCAGGATAATTTTTAAAAATGTTCAAAATAGTATAAGATTTAATTTTATTTAATTTTATTAGGAACAATTTTATTGTCATGATGGCAAGATGGCGTCTTTAAAATCTGGAGCAATTACCATTTTTGTGTCTCTTACAAATGCAGATGGTGTCTAAAATCCAATGTCTAATTTCAAAAAATGATCAAATTTTACGTGTTACATAGTATTAATGACTTAAGCAAGGCAGTATTACATTCAGTGTCAATTTTTAATTAATATTACTAGGAGAAATATGTTGTTGCTCATCAGAGTCAGTCCAAATGCAGAGTAATATAGATACTTCAGCTGCTGTGATGGTAATTTATCTTGCATTAAATATACTGGGGAGGTTAAGCTACTGACGAGAACATTATGTGAGAGGCACAGCGCTGCTCGGCACTGATGAAAACTGAGCCCTGTGCTGCTTCTCTTGAGCACTGACAGACTGTTACCAATTAACCACTACCCAAATGTCCTCTGAAATCCGAACAGAGAAACAAGAGAGCTTTTGTCTCAGGAATTAGAAATACGGTGTCAATCTTTAAAGTTTCATGAACCTTTGAGGCACTAACAGGATTGAATGTATTGTAGGGTTTACAAACCTGTTTTGGTTACCTAAAATTATGGGTGCTATGTTGCTTGTATAGCAGCAGGAATCTTTTCTGAATATATAAATTGCATTGTATGCTGTGTCATATTTCCAGAGAGACAAAAAATTGTGCCTTTCAAAAAATTACTAGTCTGATGAAAGTACAGATCTGTGTCAGGAGTTCACATAGATAATGTATATTAGTGGAAAATAAACAGTTAATGCAACTTTGGTCATCAGGAGCAATGATGGTTGACACAAAAGTGAAACAATATGATGAGACAGAATGTAGCTGTTAATTACTTGGGTTTATAAAATCATTTCTGGCAGATATTCATCTCATGGTACATTTTGAACTCTTGTGAAACACGGTTTTGTAATGAATGTAGAGAAAGGTGATTTTAAGCACTGCCTTCTTTGAAATACAGGACATTATTCAGTTTTGTTGTTGTGTTTATTTTCAAGTGCATTGAACCTGCAACAGTTAACAGAAGGCATTCAGTCTAACACAGGAGTGGTGTGATATCATTTATAAATGCTAAGGTCTAAGACAATTTCTGTGTGTGTGTGTGTGTTTATGTGTGTGAGTGTGCATGTGCACATGTGTGCCTGTATATGTATGTATGTGTTTGTAAATCCAATAAAAGAAACACAAATAAGCAAGCAATGTGGTTATGTCTTCCGAACAGATTTTCTAGAAGACTGTAGGGACAGGACTCAAGGGAAGAAATATATCTGCATATCTAAGGAGAATGATAACAACATCAGATGAAACAAGTGCATATCAGGATTGAAAAGGCTGCAGGAGTTTGCAAGCAGATGTCAGAAAGCATACAGGGAAATGTCAAGAAAAGTATAACAAGCAGCTAAACTGGTTGCAGAGATTAGGGTGCTAAATATATGCATGATGAGCACACCACCATTCTGCTTCACAAGCAAGAATGGGAAAAAGAGCTTTGTAAATAATTTTTGCAGATATGGGGTTAAATATTAGCAGGCATAAGAGCAAATGCATTTTTATTTCTTGCCTCCCAAGTACTTGGGTACTACTAAGCACAACCTTATAATAAATAGAAATAGTAAAATATGCTAATTTTAAAAAGGAAAATTAGGTAGATGTCTAGAAAGAATTATAAAAATCTTTAATTTTCAGACCAAGCTTCAGAAATTAATATAAATAGGAAATTAATTCTCAAATTATAGAAATAGATAAAACTGCATTACATAATCCTTTTCATAGAATTAATATTTCTGGATGCAACCTAAAGAATCCTTCAGACAATTTTTGAGATATAAAAATTATTATTCCAATGAAAATTATCAAACATGCACAGATTTATGATAGGTCACATGATGTAACAGGTAATAATCAATAAAATTTTGAGGCAAGCATTATTGGGACAGTTACTATTAGTTTAAATCTTACCTTAAATTTATCTTGCTGGGAATAAAAGTTTCCCAACTTCCACTTTGTTTTTAGAATGTACATAGAATTGTTCCTTAGAACAATTGGTCATTTGCTCTCCTCCTAATATTTATATTTGTCTACTAAAATACAAGTTTTCCTTCCACATTAATAGAAGTTGATTTTATTTCAAAATGACGTGTAAACAAGCATAGGTGGAATTCTTTTTCTGAACATGCCGCATAGATAGTAGTGACCACCTAAGTTTCACAGAGTTCAATAGAGAAACTTAGCCAGATGCTCTATTTGACTGTTTGTAGTTTCTCTTTCTTTCTTACTTAGAACATGGGCACTACTGTAAGAAATTCAGTAGCCATCCATTTCACAGAATGACTTAATGAAAACCATGTACTAAACATGACCTGAGTCTGTTACTATGAAACCTTTACAGCAATAACTGAGGAATATCTATGCGCTTTATTTACATGAAGAGAAATAAAACAATCATTAGTACAATTCACTGGGCTTTCCTAGGAGGGGAAAAGAATTTCTTTTCCCTTATCAAAGTACAATTCCCAGAAGAATCATTTTTACTTAGCTATAAATATGACCAATAACAAACAGTTCTGATTCACAGGGCATTTATTTTGTGATAGCCATTTCTGCTGTATTGTTGATGATGCAAAGATAAATGATAAATGGTATCTTTCTTCTGAGATGCAGTGGTAAAAACAAAGAAGCAAAAGACAATTAGTTCGGTGCGTGAACTTAGAACTGTCATAGTGATAGTCTGTATATGCTATATGACAACATCTGAACTGAACATCGTGGTAGTGGGAGTCTGGGGTGCTATATGACAACATCTGAACCTAGCATTGTGGTAGCGGCATTCTGTGGATACTATATGACATCTTGGAAGGCTATCAGTTCAAACACCTCAGATGAAGTGACTCCTGTGCTAAGACATCCAAGTGTCCAGAGATAGCTCATAGAATGTTTAAAATAGACATGTGGCTCAGGAGTCAAAAACTCTCACTGGTCTTGCAAAAGACTGTAGCTAGTGCCCGGTGCCATGTTTGGCATTTCATAGCCACTGACAATGCCTATAACTCCAGTTCTGTAGTATCTCATGCCATCTTCTGGTACTTGCACACATTTGCACAACAGTAATGCACACACACACACACACACACAAATAAAAATAAAGCTCATTTTTAAAGTTAAATGTAAGCATAACTATAGGATGCAATAGGTATATAGGAATGCATAATGATGAGCTCTTTATAATGCAATGTCCTGGAATTTGGGCTTTAAAAGATACCAAATAATTTTAAGACAAATGCTAAAATCCTATTCAATTTAAGACCATACCAATCCTGTGTTAGATATAAATTTGAAAAGAATACTACATAAAAAATTCTTGGAAAACCAATGGCAAAATAAAAAGTCCAGATCAAGAAAACATCTAACAGAAGTTACTTAGAAACTGCAATCCAAATTATCTATTGGAGATTCATTGTGGGGTGCTCTTAGGGTAAAAGGTAAAATCAGACACAGCTTCCAAAAGAATGAGAACATCAAGTAAGGGAAGACAGGAAGAAGAAGTTTATTGTAGGTTTTAAGAAAGTAAAATAAGAATGGGAGGGAAATGGGAGGAGGGGAGGAGGTGGAAATTTTTAATAAAAAAAACATAAAAAATTTCTGATCCTAAGGTTTGGCAAGTGAGAAGTAAAGACTGATGAATACCAATGGAAAAAAAAGAAAGGAAAATAAAACATTTGCTTAATAGGATTTTGAAGTGATATTGGAGAGCAAGTTGGTATTAGTTAATAGGTCGTTATAAATAACCATTTAAGTTTAGAATAGAAGTCTATAGAGAAATTTCAAAGGCATTGGTATGGCTGTGATAGTGAAACCAAGGAAAGGCAAAACCTTGTGATAATCAGTTCATAGGTAGGCATATACTTTACCCCCAAAGCATAAAAATGCATAACTAGAAAGCATAATATATATGCAAGGGAACTGTGAGATAAAAACAAAAGAAGACCTGACAAAGCATTATGAAAGAAAAACATTCAAGAGTGCCATTGAGTTGGTTTTGTCAAAACCATCAATTTTAACAGACTACCAACAAACAGAAACATTCGAAGCAGTATGGAGGAAACTAGGAAGGCCCAGAGAGATAAAGGAAATCAGGGAAAACAGTGGAATGAATATGAAGAAATAATAAGAATTCCCAATGTGCAGAGAAGTGAGTGTTAAATGTTGATGAACCGTGCAACATTGTAATATTTAAAGATAATGAGAATTTTAAGATATATTTGGGGCTATAAATCCAAATAGAATTCTTTTAGTGACTGTAGACAATCACTCAAGTTGGTGTGAGTAAAACAGCAAATGGAAGATTAATGTAATATGTTTCAGTTATTCCCTTGTACATCCCTTCTTACAGACTCAATTCAACTACAAATTTGAGCATGCTATTTTTATGTTCTAAATTTTATGTTCTATCTCATTTAGGAAAGGTATGTATATAAATTTGTAAATATGATGAACATATTTGGATTGTGTATACCCCTCATTAGATGTTATATATTACTGATGTACATTATGCATCTTATAAACATAATAGTAGCTTTCAAAATAAGCATGACTAATGTTGGCTGTATGAATATACAATGTAGTCAGTTTCCTAGCCTTAAGTCTATGTTGGCAGGAGGCAGAGTGACACTTCCATCATCGATGTCCCTTTCCCATGTCTCCTGTGAGATAGCCTTCTTCTTTTGACAATGTCCGTTATGCAAACCAAATGCGCACACTGATTTTTTTTTTACTTCTGAACATCTTATCCTTTTTACATCTACATTTTTTTCTCATGAGAAGCCTGCCTCCAAAAACAGCTGGCATTTGTAGAGCTGTAAGTTCCCATAACTTCTGCAGGAGCAGTGTGCATGAGTATGCCAAATTAAGCTCTCAAGCTATTCTGAAAATAATTTCTTCAGTAAATTTCATTTGTAATGACCTCAGGTTGAGTTGGATTCTGTTAGCAAAAGCTATATCTTCTCCTAGAACTCACAAGTCTCTCCTTGCTATACTAAATGCAAATTTCCTTCATGTAATTATTATACATATGGAATCTATGGCATAAAGAGTGTAACTGATTAAAACAAACTGAATCACATTAAGTAGCACTAAAGCACAAACATATTTCTGTTTAAAAACCCTATTATTTCCTGTGTCTTTGAGCTTAGGGTCCTCTCTAACCACTGTATGGTGTGTTTGGGGTTTCTATTATCTGTTTTGGCATTTCACATACAGAACAC
This sequence comes from Bramus lutescens, assembly GCA_001685075.1. Lineage (NCBI taxonomy): Eukaryota > Metazoa > Chordata > Mammalia > Rodentia > Cricetidae > Bramus > Bramus lutescens. The sequence goes on from LOEQ01008752.1 coordinate 23,640, forward strand.
CTGCATGTTCTGCTACTTCATAAACAGTTTGCAGGATGAGGATTTATCATTGAGCCTTAGTCATGCTGTTTAAATGAAAGGAGAAGCACCACTAATGGTTTCTTCAGTTTAGGAACTAGAATATTTTATGGCTTAATCCTACTTTTATTTTTTCCCATCTGTTTAAATGGCTTTATTCCTCTCTAGTTGGGTTTCTCAAGTCTATTTACAAATACTGTATTAAAAAAATCTAGGAATAATTTTTCTGTCTTTTTTGGACTAATATTTGATCTAGTTTTATTACGTGCCTTCAGTAAACACTACATTTCCTCTGAAAGCTTTCCATCTACTACAGTTAAAAAGAGTAATAGTTAAGTGAAACCAAAGCATGAGGACGAGAGTGAAGAGTAAAGAAACAATGTTCTAAGGGGGTAGAAACAACTCAGCTGTGCTCAACTCACACCTAACTCAGGTACTCTCATTTGAACAGGATGCTGAATCAATAATACCCCTCATAGCTCTAAACTTCTAGACCTTTCTTTACGAGGGACCCATGCCAATATTATTTCTTCTTCTACATAATACATTTTAAAATATGTGCATCAAGTTTTCATAATATTTTGCATTCTTGAAAAGGAAATATTAAACTAGGCCATTTGTCTCTTAAATGGATTCCAAGGAATAATGAGATAATGATGTGCTATATACTTCTACCTTCTACAGCAAAGAGGCTCCTTCGTGCAAAGGCCATGATGTACTAGCTGAACCTTATATTCAAAACCTTTTCTCCTTTAGCATCACATCTACTGTGGTGCTGATGGTAGTATGTAAGTGGGTTTGAGAGACATAAAAATGAGATGTGTAACATTTACCAATTTCCAGGGTGTACATACTTTTACCATAAAAAAACATTAAATGATAATGAGTTTAAGAGGCTCTGAAAGCTAAGCAATTGACATTCAGTAACTGTCAGGTAGTCCCAGTGTATATTGTGGCTTTCTCTTTTTCAACACAAACTGCACAAAATTGGCAGGCTTTCCCCACTGCCTTTCATTCCTGTACCCTTTCATCACTGTTCTTCCTGTTCCAAACTAGTCACTAACTTGATTCAAGAATTGTGCAAATACACTCTCATTTCAGTTAACATATTTTTTCTACTTTACGAAAGAGACCTATAATTTGTGAGAATCCATAAATCCATGAGAAGTTAATAAGGAATTGTGTCAATAAAAGTAGTAGCTTCAGTCTGCATTCTTCTTATGGAGCTGAAAAGAGTGCCCTAATTCTGGAAGATGATTCTAAAACGTCTGACAGATACAGAGCATGTGCATCTTCCACATCAGCATCCAAGTGCTTAACTGAATGTTTATCCAGGTATCTCCACAACAATCTAGTAAAACCATATTAGGTGGATACATTGTCCTTGTCCGCCTGGACGTTCTTTCTAAGGCCTCGCATGCAAGACTCAACTGATGTCTCTTCACTGACCATAGGCAAGCCCCTTTATTGTGCTCTCACTGTTGAATTTCTCTTCATATCAAAGCTATCTTCTTGTTCCTTTGCTCTTTTGTATAAAATGTAGCTCTTTCAAGTATATCCTAATGACTGCTGTGTCATTGATGTCATTATGATTACATATACAGTTTGCTCTAGTAGACAAATAAGAAGCATCAGTTTCTTTTATCAGTCTGTGCCTTCATGTCTTTATCTTTAAAATGGGAATGACAGCAACATGTACTAGTAGAATATTCTCAAAATTAGGCAAATCAGCATGTGAAATATTTGTAAGTTAGTGTATTTACAATTACTTTTAAATAAATACCAGTTTTTATCAACAAAACCCACATATGTTACAAAACGTTTAGTTCACCAACAAGCAATTAATAGTATATATAATGAGCCACTTGTGCTTATTTCTTTAGGAATGTGTGTGTGTGAGTGTGTGAGAGTGCGCGCGCGTGTGTGTGTGTGTGTGTGTGTGTGTGTGTGTGTAAAGAGGCCATCAATTTGAAAAAGAACATGGGGTATATGAGAGAGTGTAGAATAAGGAAAGAAAGGGGGTAAATAATGTAATTCCATTATAATCTCAAAAAAATAGTTTCAAAAATAGAAAGGACTGTGTCTTAATGATCTCTATGCCCCACATGTCCCTTTGCATACCAACATTTAGAAGTGGTTCAATATGTATTTGTTGTTTAAAAGCATAATATTAGATATACATTTTTATCTATGTATTTTATTCATATATTTTTTTCTTCCAAAGTAAATTTTAAGTTTTTCCAGCATAGAAATTTACTCTTGGAATGTTAGTTTTTCTAACTATGATTTTATACTTTCTATAAAATAAGTGTTTATTATGACATAAGTGTTCTTATGTCATCTTTGCACTGACCACTAATCTAAATGAATTTGTCACAAATACCTTACGACATATGCTTAGCTGCTATGTAGTAGTTGAGAGTGATCAAGATTAAAACAATTCTGATGTAAGTGTTGAGCATTTACTGTATGCTAGATACTGTGCTCAGCTCTCTCCCAAGCTTTATGGCATGCATGTGGCTGAGATCCTCTTTGGCATTAGAATTAACTGACAATCAGATAAGTTAGGTATTTGCACAGTTTTCACCCGGCTACTAAGCAGAACAATTTAGCTTCAGCACAGCACACCCAGAACCTAGGATCCTCATCACTGAAGTACACTGTGTTACATGGAGCTCCTGGGGTGATGTCAATAAAAGTCTATTCATCCAAGACAGGTGCCAATGATAAAGCAAAAATCAGATCCTGCCCAAATCAAGCATGGTGACCCAATGAGGTTTTTTAGGTTACTTAGAGAAACACAGGTAAGAAGCTACATACAAACACATAGGCGACTCCGGTAGCCACGTAATCAAGAAGCCACCATGGGTGACAAGTTACAAAAGTTATGTTGCTAGGTTTCCAGAACAACTTGACAGGAGTGTTAAAAAAAGAACTGTTCACAGCATGATCTTGGAGTCCTAAAACTCTGTCTCCTTACTGGTTTTTCTGAGCCTTCCTTCAGGAGTCAATGTTTCAAATCAGAGGAAATAGCTAACCAATTACAACCTCTCAGTCTTAGATAAATCTAATTATTAAAAACTTATCAAATACAGAGTGTTCTAAGCCTCTAATTATTGCTCACTAAAAAGGTCGAAACTAAAAAAAAAAGTCATTTCTTTAACCACATTCTCCAGGCACAGTTTAATTTTACCATAAGAAAAATGATTACATTAATGCTTGGTCCTGTGACTATCACAATACACTGCCTGCACAAAAATCACATCCATTCTTAAAGGAATAGGCACATCAAATATAAATGTTCTGTGCCTCTTATGACTAGGATGACAGTTCACATATGATCCAACACAGACAAGAAAAAGACTGGATTTTCTGTGAGTATATTTAAGTAGCACTCAAGTAATAGCAAACATGAGAAACGTATTCAAATTAAAGTCACATTGACCTGGTTTACTAAATGTTCTTTGTATTTATACATAATTCACAATTAAAATACTGAACAGAATAATGCCATATAACAGAAAACAAAATAATATTTGGAGGTCAATGCAGCTTAGGTCTTAAAATGTGCTCATATAAATGGTTGGGAGGCAGGGGTTGAACAAGCCCATCTCCATAACTGCTCAAAGAAACATGCTTTTATGTACTGTGTAAGAAATTGAGAGAAGAAAATGTGACAGCATACATCTACATCTGTAATCCAAGCACAATTTTTAACTGTTATAAAGTATCTTCTAATTATAAATAAATCATCAGTTACTTTTGGAAAATTTAAAAACAAAAAAATAAAATAAAAAACAAGACACTAACACATTAAAGAAATATACACACTCATATATATGATTGCTAAAGTAGTGGTAGATGATTATAGGGGCACATCTGACCCCAATTGTATCTTCTCTAGTAAATTATATTTTATTAACATAGTTATCAACAAAACATTTACTAAATTCCAAACTACTTCACTTTGGAGTGCTAATTACAATATCCAAATAGATAAGGGATGAATCAAAATAAAACTGAGCCTTAAAAGTAGGATAGAATAAATGGCAGTAAGCAGCATCTCAATGTACCTCCATAATCAATAACCAATAAAGTGAGATTTATTATTAGTTGTCTGTTATATTGTTGCTTAAAACAGAGACAGAGACTAAAAGAAAAAAAGTTTGACTAAATGAATTTATAATCATAGTCTTGGTAATGAAGAACCAACTTATCTTCGCCTTAGGCTTAAAAGCCATCTAACAGTGAAAATGATCTGTGTTCATTTCTATTTATGATTAAACCTCTGCTTCTCAAGTACTTGGCTGTATCCAATCTGTACCCTTAATTACAAATGTTTCAGTATTGCCTTTTCCAGGAATGGTAATTCTGTCTTAGTTTCTAAAAGTTGTTCATAACCATCTTGTAACTCTACCTTTGTTTCAATAGGTCACATGACAACCTTGTTATGACTATCTGTTGATATAGCTATCTTGTTATGTTCATCTTGCAATTATGTCTTTGTTTCAGAGGTCATTAAGACTAACATTATGTTTATGATTTTATTTCTCGAATTCTACCTATTTTGTCCACAAAATTCCCCAGTTGGAAACCCTGAGTTATAAGAGCCTTATCTTCCTCACATCCAGTGCTGACCTCTCAAACCCCACCGTAGTGAGAGGCAGCCCATGCACACAAATTTAATAAAACAACAACAACAGAAAGATAATTGCTTTAACTAATTGTTTGTTTCTGCTAATTTGGCCAGGATAATTAGGGTCAGTGATTTTTCTCCTCCCATCTTTAGGATTAACACAAAAAACTCATCAGATCCTGTCTAATTTCTCCAAATCAATCTTAGAGAAAAAATTATAAGTAAACATAACATAAGCTAACACAAATACTAGTAAAGTATATATTGAGAAATTGAGAAAAAACCCAAAACTACTTAAATTTATGGTCAATATAGTAAAGTTCAATTTCAATATTTAGATTTAATATGTATATATATATATNTATATATATATATGTATATAAGATTATACATACAAAAATTTCAAATAGAATTGAGTAGTACATAAATTATCTTGGAAAATCATAAAGAGCCAACTCACAGACACCAAAGAGGATGTTGAAACCTAAATTGCCACCCACACACACACAAACAGGGATGCGTCTGAACTTAAACAGTTTCAAAACTGAAAACAAGAAACTAAAAATCAAGGGGTGTTGAAATCAAGAAGGAATTTAGTATTAAAGGAGCTAAAATCTTCACTTTAATTGTTTTAATAATGAAAATTCTACCAGCAAGGTATGCCAAACTGAAATTGTATCCACTGATAACAACAGCAGTGGCTATGTAACGGTTGTAAGAATGAAAATAATAAGGAGGCTAGACAAAGAGAAAAAGATCTGTGATATGTGATATGATTGAAAGTTGCAAGATAATATTAGAGTTCTTAATACATGTCTTAGTTTTGTGGGTCAAATAGACCAAAAATTGACAATGGATGTAACAAAAATACACCAAACTCCACACACAAATCTTTGTAAGTATGAAGTAATGAGACATTTCAAAGTATATTTTAAACATAGCATAATTAGGAGAAGTTTTTGTTTTAAATGTTGTATGGTTTGAGTACCGTGAAAGAAAAACCCAAAGTGCTTATTACTTAAAACTTAGACATTCTATGCTCATAAACTCTTGAACTTAAAAATTAAAAAGGGGGCAGACTGTATGGACAGAGGATCTAGATGTCCTCAAAGGCCACTGCATCTTAGAATCTGCAGAGACAAGGACTGTGTTAAACAGAGACTATCAGCATTTGATTGTTGCTTCCTTTCTAAAAGACAGAATGAACTGAACATTTCCACTACTTGGAAAATCAGGAGACTGATCATACAGTCAAGTGAGGGAAACTGAAGGAAAGAATTGCCTGAAGTGATTTTAAAAAATTGAAAAATGAAAATAATAAAACAGAAATTCACTAAAGCTCACTGATGTGCTAAAAAAATGGTGTTGATAATCCAATTTTCTGAATTCTAATAAACATAATGAATACATACAGAAAGACATGCAAATATTTGTAACTAGTATTAAATTAAAATATAATGGAGGAAACATAAAAGGAAAAATTAGCTACAAAATTATATAAAGAAATTATAGTACATATACATTCACATTATTTGTAATTATATATAAATCTAAATGTGTATGTGCATTTGTGTAAAATTATGTAAAAATTGATCTTGAAAAGAAAGAAGAAGGAAGCCCATATAAGGAACATAAAAGGAAAAAATAGAACCTGTTAGTACGCAAGGAAGCAGCGAAAATGAGAAAAGTCTTACACTTTGGAAAGAAATTTGAAAGTCTAAATAAAATGCTTTCTTATTATAAAGAGAGAAAAATCAGTCACAGAGAACAGCAGTTAAGTGCATTAAGATGAGAATGTTCCATTTTCATGGGCTAAAAGTTAAGAAAAATGTTGATACCCATTGCCAAATGAGGCAAACACAATCCAAAACAAATGGGTTTAGCAGTGAATTCTGACAAACACCTGAGGAGCACATGATTCTAGATTTAAGTGTAATACTACCTATTTCAAGAAGGCCTGGAAGCATATATATTCTGTACACATTATCTATAGAGCAAATATGTAGTTAATATTAGGAACCTGGACATTTATTGTTTTTAAAAGAATGGAGAAATTTCAGTTAGATTCCATTTTCATATTTAACACAGAACAAAAAAATGAAATCCTAAGAACAGTAAAAAATTCCACATGTGGTTAAGTAGGTTTCTTCACAGAAAGAGAAGCAAAGCCCCTAGAAAGATAGATAGAATCTATCTATCTATCTATCTATCTATCTATCTATCTCAGACAGACAGATAGAAAGATAGATGAAAGATAGATAAATCATAGATATATAGACAGATAGAGATAGATGATAGTAGATAGATCATAGATAGAAAGGTAGATAGAATATATACACATTAAAGTATAAAACAATAGTATATAACCAACAAAGAACACAAAATATTGTTTTAAATTTATTATAATAAATTTGAAATTTTCAAACCTGATTAAAATGATAATTTGGGTTTAGTTTATTATGGAAATAAAACCAATAATAATGATAAAACAGCAAGAACACCATTAAATTTAGTTATATTAAAAATGAATAATCACTGTTATCACTACTCATTTATTAAATGATGAGTTTTAATATTATTCTATAAATACCATTAAAATATATTTAATAAAAATTTTAAAGGAGAATAAAAAGACCTGAACATTAGGAAGTACATAATATCATTTTATGCGATTATGTAACAGGAAAGTCCTAAATAAGTAAGAAGTTAGGTATCACTAAATGTTCAAACCAAAATAAATGGGTTCATGAAAACTGATAATTTTTCAGGACATAGTAAAACTCACTTTTCTAATGCTGAGGCACAAAAATCTCATCTTAAAATTAAAAGAATAAATTAATAAACATGAAGTGAATCAAATTTGAAAAATCACATTAATAAACTATAAAAGGCTAAGCATCTATCTACATATTTTAATAACTTCAAAAGTAAAATTCACAGAGATGTCGCATTGTAAGAATGTAAGTTCAAACTAAATCTACAGATTTTTGTGCTCCAAATAAAATACCAAAAGACTTATTTTTGGAACTTGAACAAGCTGATTCTAAATTTCTTATGTAAAAATAAACATGAAAAAATTGGCAGTTAAGTTCTGAAGAAATTAAAAGTAGTAACTGGGATTATGTTAATAAGATCGATATGTTAATATTACTGTAATTGTATGGTACAGCTGTCTGATAAAGTAGTCAATAAAATGAAAAAGTTAAAACATAAAGAAAACACAAGAATTTATTATATCATAAGGAACACATTTTAAAACATATCAAGAATAAATTTTTTCCAAAAAATCATGCTGGGAACAAAATCAAATTTATTAACAAAAATGTATATTATTGCCACAAGAATGCACCACAAAAACTCTAGGTGCCTCAAGACATAAAATATAAAAATGAACTTTAAAATCAGTAAAATATTAAAAATAGTTAAAATTATTTTGCTATCATGATACACTTTCTAAATAAAGGGAATCATTTAGAATTTTTAAAGATGAATGACAATGACCACAAACAATAGTCTGTGTCTTATCCATTCAGAAATAGCATACTTACTAAACAGCATTACTTCTATTAAATATAACGAATCCACACATGAAATACTAAATTATTCTGAAATTGGAATATTGGCAGATACGGAGGCAAACAGCTTTACATGTTTAATTGTGGAATTAAGATATGCTTTAACTTGAATTGCGTTTAGAGACCGTGTCGAACATTTACATACATTTCCACAAACAATGAAACTGGAGTGACGGTATTCACTGTAGCCTTCCTTGAGACAATAAAAGCCTCTAAAGTCTCTACATGTTACATGGTGATGAATGAGTGGAAGAAACTTCAAGGCACCTGCAAAACAAACACTCTGAAGATTGGGAAGTGAGGAACACCACCGCTGATGAATGCATCCCTAAAACACAGGTTCAAAAGGGGAGAAAATTTATCTATCAGTATATTTACATGAAATGTTTCAAAATACACGCTAAATACTGTAACTCACAAACAAATTTAGAAACCAAAGATATGAGGATTGTTTTTCTATAGCTATATTTTTATACACATTTAGTTCTTGAAGAACAAAAGAACAACAGTTAAATCTAATAAAGTAAGCATCTTGTAGTCTTGTTATAAAATTCATCTGTATAATTATACAATAACCATTAAAATTCTTTTTAAAAGCTTGATAATTTTGTCCTGATGCCTCATTTTAATCTTAATTCTCTCAAGAAAAAAATCAATGTTAATGCCCAGAAGGAGACAAAAGGATATTCTACAAAACTGAGTTGTTTTGGTTCCCAATTGTATATATAAAACTATTCATGTACTTTAATAGAAACTGTAAGGACAGCACCAATGGATATGGTAAAACAGACAGGAAAAAGTCTGGGAACCCTGACCCTACAAAGAGAACTGTAGGCAACTAAGGACACCTGGAAGCAGGAAAGATGCTCTCGCCAGGCAAGAGCACATCAATTTGTTGTCCAGTACCAAATTGTCCTAAAAATCAAACAAACAACAAATTCAGACTGAGCAGGCTATATTAAGGAATACACACACACACACACACACACACACACACACACGTATATTATATGCATGCAATACAACAAGTGAAAAAGAGATCATCAATTTGAAATAGGGTGGGGAGGGGTATAGAGGACAGCATGGAGGGAAAAGGGGAAGGAATAGATGTTGTAATAATATTATAATCTCGTTTTTATTGAGTTCTGTGTTTTTTCTCTGCTCCCCTCCCTGCCTCTCCCCTACCCTACAACCCTACCCCAAAATCTCCATGCTTCAAATTTACTCAGGAGATCTTGTCATTTTTACTTCCCATGTAGATTAGATCTATGTATGTCTCTCTTAGTGTCCTCATTGTTATCTAAGTTCTCTGGAATTGTGATTTCTGGGCTGTTTGTCTTTGCTTTATGTTAAAAACAACTTACGAGTGACTACATGTAATACTTGTTTTTCTGTATCTGGGTTACCTCACTCAAAATGATGTTTTCTAGCTCCATCCATTTTCATGCAAAATTTGTTATTTTTTTCTGAAGTGTAGTACTCCATTGTGTAAATGTACCATATTTTCTTTATCCATTCTTCAGTCAAGGGGCATTTAGGTTGTTTCCAGGTTCTGGCTGTGGCAAACAATGC
>LOEQ01008753.1:15057-37444 GCA_001685075.1 Bramus lutescens
ATAAAATGGTTTCTAGTGTTGTGGGTTTATGGGATTCCTGCCTGCAATTCAGTGGTTTTCTACTTCTATATATGTTGCTGTGCCTTTTCTCAGGCACTTTTCCTTCTCTTTATTACTTTTGTCGTATTCTGATGTGTTAGTTTTTGTTCTATCTCATTTTATTTTATTTTTATCCCTTAGAAGCCCATTTGTTTTCGAATGAGAGACAAAAGGGAGTGGATTTATACGGGAAAGGAAGAGGAGAGGAACTAGGAGGAATAGAGGGAGGGGAAATCATAATCGAGATATATGAGGAAAAGTATAATTTTAATAAAAGGAAAAATTAAAATCAACAAGATCTCAACAGTTGGACCAAACACCTCCCATCCATTGTCAGAATTTACCACTAACTATCTTTGCTATATCTTTTTCCTCTCCGTCACAGGTTGAAGAATAACCTCTTGCTGTCTCTCCATGTCACTATCATACAGAGTCTTACCGGGAAGCAGAGTTTATGGCAGGAAGGACCTGAAGACCATCAACCATGGCTTTTAAGAGTTCACTGTGTATTTCATGTCCTCTTAATGTTCCGATGTGGAGACAGAAAAAGGGCCAAACCTTCACCATTGCTGTCAGTGTCTTCTTATGCCCACCCAAGAAAGCAGCAGTGAACAATGGAATAAAGAGTTCTCTTGGAATCTCCTCAAGTGATTGGATTATTACAGTCTCAGTACTGAGCAGACTCTGCATAGCCAGGTCTAACAGCGTGGCTGGGTCCTTGTGGTCCATCTTCATGAACCTGCATAGAGGTGAGAAACACTTGGCAGTGCTAGCAGTGTAGAAAACCATTTATAGACTAAATATATGGTGAGTCAGATAATGATTTCTAGAGATCTCTATTATAGGCACAGGTTAGATATTGATCTGGTTATATAATTATGTATATGAATATACAATATACATATGATAAAATGACATTTGAAAATAGTAGTATGTTAGTAGTCAACATTAGCTAGCTACCTACCTGCTAATATTTCCTCGGCAAAGAATACAAAATCAACAAGAAGGAGAAATGCAAATATACACAAAGGTAGTGTCTTCATTTTTCTGGAAATGGAAAACACTAAGTCATAAAAAATAGTTGTAAGTAAAAGAATGAAACCCCACGACATCACCAGAATCAGACTTTCTGACAGGTGAAGAGAAATCAAAATTTCAAAAGATACACATAAAAGGTGACGATTTGGGGCTGCAAGTTATTCTGAAACAACAGGCAGAAAGATAATGCCTGAAACAAGCCCAAATTAAGAATACTATGTCTTTAAGGTCAAGGAAGGCACACATTTTTAGGGAGTAGACTGAAAAAGTTATCTCTGATTGAAATACTCTTGCTGTCTCTAACACAGAGAAATTAAAAACTGTTAATCTGAAAACAGAATAGTGACTCTGAGGGTCAGGGAAGGTTGGCAATTTGAGTACTGAAAGTGAAAAAATAATAGCTGGATATGATCAACATGGGATATATGTAGGTGTAAAAAGATGATAGCTGGTTTTATTAAAATGTATGTGTATTGAATAAATAAATACATGACATCAAATAAGGACTATTGGGAGTTAACACTGCAGTCTTTGAAACACAAGGTTTCTGGGGAAGAGTAAATCAAATGAGGATCAGAGAATTTAGGCATATTATAAAAAATGTGACATCAAACAAATAAGCAAAATTAAGAAAAACTGCAAGAACAAACATTAAAATTACCAGTAAATAACATTTCTGTTTGTCACCTACATAGCCTATGATGCTGCATCATAGCAACCTGTACAAACTAGAATAACTTGCTGACTGAGACAAAAATCATCCTAGTCAAATGCAAAGAATCACATTTACTTGAAGCCTCTCAGAATTGTAATTCTAGGATATATAACACCTAAGAAGTCCTGAGAATATAAGTTAAAAAAAATAGGTTCCTTTTGTAGCTTAAAAGAACAAGAGGGGCTGCTGATTCCATCCCATCAGTCAAAAGAACTGTGATTCTTTTGTGTCCAGCAAAAGTCAAAACGATCTTACAAAAAGGAGAGATTTCCCAGACTCCAGAAGCAAAGGGTGGCTTCAAACTGTATTTGTAACAGTAGCATTTGTAGCTAGTGGAAATTTGCTCGAGAATTTGCAGAGTTTACAAGATCTGCAAGTTCCTGGGTGCATATGTGAATATTCAAAGAATTTTGCTCACAGCTAAGTTTTGGGTGTGCTTAATGTCTGGTTTAAGAATGGCTCACAGGTTCCACTTTAAGGATTCCAAAGCAATAGTACTATAAATTGATTTTCTTCCAGACAAATTAAAAATTAAGAAGATATCACTTCTCCTAAGCTAATGTATCTACTTACTGTAATTTAAAAAGTATCTGCACATATTTTGCAAGTTAATGATAAAGTTTACATAACAAAGACTATGCAAGACAGTTAAGAAAAGTGAAAAGACACCTGAGAAGGGAGTTATGGTACCAGGCAAGACAGCATACTACAAAACTCTAATTACAGCATCATGGTAGTGATGCAAAAATAGACAAACAGCCCATGGGAATATCTTAGAAAGCTTGGAAGCAGAATCCAATGCCAAGGGAAAACAGTGCATTTTAAATGTAGTATGGAGAACCACTGGAACAAGAATGCACACGTACTGTGTGGTGCTAGAGCAAATGAGACTTTTAGGGGAAAATAATCCAAGAGACATGCCACATACAGAATAGTTAAAGATAAAATAGTAACTATGAAGCCATATAATGTTTTGAAGAAAGCATACAAAATTTTAGCAGGATCATAAGGAACAGGCTTTATAACTATATAGCTTAAACTTTGGGGCAATTGAAAATAAATGACAACCAGTCTGACCACATAAAAACAAAAGCATCTCAAACTATAAATCATAATTAAATCAGAAAGTAATTAACAAAATAGGAAGATGTATTTGTTCCATATATTTGAGACATTTGGTTAATAAACTATATATCTAACTCCAAAATTTAGGGACTAAGGTTCAAAACTTTGGTATAGAAAAGGAACAATAATACCCATCGATAATTTACACTATAGCTATGAATGGTGGCAAGGATTTGTAGGAGGAGGGTTAAAGGATGCTAGAAGCATTCAGATAGAATGGGGTGTTACACTAGCCAGAATGCGCTACATGCATGTATAAAGTTGTCAGAGAACAAACTGATTAAAAGTTATAAAATCATACAAAGTACAAAGAAAAATATAGACCATGCTATCTTTCATATATGAAAGCAATATAAAAAACATGACTTCTCTTCGTACAAAATATACTCCAGGATGAATTAGGCCTGAAACTTACAGGAAAAGGATAGGAAATGAGAGCACGGTAGAAGAGATGAGAATAGGAGTGATATTTATATAAAAATACACTTTGGTGAAGCTTTTATATACTCTCAAAAATCATATTTTTGAATGTGAAACATTTTGTCTGTGTGTACAGATTCAAACAGCACTGCTATAAAATATCCATTAAAGTGTGCCAGTACTGAACATGTATAGGATTTCCTTATGCCATTATTCCGTATACAATATAGGAAATTTTACTTGAATTTACACTGCATTAGGTATGACCAATCTAGAATTAATTTTAAGTATATGGTAGAATGTATGTGTCCCTTATGAAAATACAACACAACATATAAGAAACTTGAGTATTCACAGAGCATGAATGAAAATTCTCTATAGATGTCTTGAAGTCAATACATTATGGGTAGCAAGGGTACAGGGTAAACAACTGAAATTACCCAACATGTGGACAGGAGGATGCCCTAAAACCAATAAATTAATTACAATTTGCATAGATTTTGTAAATGTTCACATAAATGTTGTAAGCATACTGGAGGAGTAACAAAATATTTGTGCCTAGAAAGCTTTAATTTTATTGAACAAGGTAAAGACAGAAATAACAGCACACAGGTACAAGTAAACAAATGTTTCTATCAAGTATAGTTAGTAATTCTGAAACTAATGCATATGTATACTGACTAGGGAAGAATAAGTAAATATATCATTGATATAAAAGGTAGGTGAAGGAAAAAATTAGAGGAAAAGCTAGCAAGGATTGGAATCAGAAGCAGCATTGTGACATTCTGTCATTTATGTGTGTGTGTGTGTGTGTGTGTGTGTGTGTGTGTGCTTGTGTGTTTCAAATATGGCTACATGCATACTATATCTTACTTCTGCACTTGGAAAGGACTTACCAACAGTAAAAGCCTATTAATAAAGACTATCTAAATGCAACTCACTAAGAAGAGGATTCAGAAATTCTTGGACAAGGGACTCTAAATCCAGGCCAGGATGGAAAAAAATTCACAAGGTGAATCTGAAATTTCTAGTGTCAGAGACTTCTAGTGTACAAAGAAGTACATCATTATATTGAGAAAGCAACTGACTAACTAAAAGGAGGTCCCAGAATAATTCAAGCAACAAAATATCTTGTAAGATGATTATAACATATCGTATTGCATTTATTCCTAAAACCACACTGGTACAAATAAATTAATCAAATACAGATAGTACCCTTTCCTAAAGAGAAATTCCAACATGCAATTTTAATATGCCCAAAGAAACTACAAGGCCATGATTAGGTACATTTGTAGCAGGATAGTTCCTAAAAGAGATTCAAGTTCTGGGAAGAATAGCATTTCTTTCAAACTTAAATTGTTTCTTTCACCATATTTGCTATTAACAAAGGACAAAAGGTAGCAAGCGTTACAATGGAGCAACACCATCAGCATGACTGATCCAAGTCATTACGGTAAGCATTATTACTAATCCAAGATCTCTTCTGGTAATGTGATCTGAATCAGAAAATTAAAACAAAAATATGTGTGCTTTGACGTCTGGGGGAAACTACGCAGGTTTTAGCCTAATAGTAATGACCCTTCCTATTACATTCCCATGAGAAGAAATCCCCTAGTCAAAGTACCCTGTTGCTCTCCTTTGTAGGTAGTGGCTCAAAGCACACTACCTGTTTATTTCCCAAGCAGCAGACTGTCATCCACAGTATTGTGCAGAACAATCATTCCCCCATGAAGTGAAGGTCATTCCCTTCTCTTGATACTACCGAGACTGTTCCACAGTCCTTTTTTGTACACCTTCTTCCAGAATGTGACACTGTATAGTTCTACCCACAACACAGTGTGCTTCTCTCCTAGACTTTAAGTGTTGCTCATTAGCTTTTGTGTATTCATTTAATCTGTCTAATGTCAGTTACACTTAGCCACTCCCAAAGCATTCTGGTGGGAGTGCCCTGCATACCAGTAATATGAGTGGGGAAAGAGTAAAACATGTATCTTTTCACAGATGCACACTTTCAATCTAGTCACAAGAAAACATTAAATTCTAGAGGACGATGACAACTTAGAATCTGCCTATGGTGGCACATAGTGAATGAGGAAAAGTCCAGGTGAGAAAGGACAGACTCTGGAACACAAAGAGAGATTAGGATAGTATAAAAATTAAGAAAATAAGTTACAGGAAGGTGCAAAGCACAGAGACAGGACTATGCCGCCAAAAGGAGCAAGTAGCTAAGGTTCCAGCAGCCGTCCCATGACCAAGAAGAGGAAGGCAAAGCCTCATCATAAAGGTAAGCTAAATGAGCCTGGATAAGAGCCTGAAAGCAGCGCTACCCAAAGGGCAGGCCCACAGTTCTCACCACCTTAAGTCAAGTTGGGGAGACTGGGGTGACAGTGACTCCACTCGCATGAGAGAAGACATCCGTTTCAGCCTTCTTTGTATCGAAGTGTTGTAGATGGGTGACATCTTGAGAAGGGCTTGCTGTTTGAGACAGACTTACTCTGGTCTTCCAAAAGAAGACAAAAAGAGACATCACAAAATCATGACTAGGGACAAGCTGCTAGTGAGTCTCTCTAGATGGACACTGAAGATCAGACACAGACATTTCGAGTTCAATTGGCAGGTACTGCGGTGAACGGCACAGTGGGAGGAGATTCCAGCATCCACGACAGGAAGCATACCCCATAACCTAAGGATGGTTGAGGATGCTGATATATCATCCTTGGGATCAGCAATCAGTCTGAGATCTAGCGGCATCTGTCTGACATACAGTTCATGACTGGTGAGAAGAAGAACTCTGAATGTTAGGCCCAGCACAGCCCCAGGATTCTGCAGTCCCCTCCCCATCATACATCAGCCCTGTAGGATAGGATATGAATGTGTAGAGACTGATCATCCACCACAAATCTCAGCGCTATTTCTTCTTTCATTCTAAAATGCGCTTGGGAGACACACTTTGGCATAGACGATAGCCACCCCAGTTTCTGAACACAGGTAAACCCTGTCCATCCCACAGACAGCAAAGTACGTATGGACAGCAGAAGCTTCTGAGACTCAAAGACTGGAAGCTCCTGAAAACGTGCAGCCCTGTTGGACTCTGATCCTTGAAGGTCCACTTTCACAATCCTCAAAAGAATAGGACAATCCAATTCCAGTTCACCCATCTGCTAGCCACTTGAGGCAGGCTCCAGTAGAGGACCTGCAAGGGAGCTGCTCTGATACTTGACATCTTCTTCTTATTTTTAGACTGCTGTATTTTCACAATTTTAGTCATTTTCATTTTATTTTTAAGCCTCCCACTTGTATTTCTCTCACATCTACCTAATTATGTTTACAATTTTCTCAATTGTGCAATCAGTATTTTTAAAATATCTCTTCTTTTCTTTACCTCTTTACATTCACATTTCTTCACTTCCCTTCTTTTGTTTAGTGCTGCTGCTCTTTAATGTCCTCTTCCTTTGTCCCTTAATTTATTTCATTCATTTACCAGTTCTACTTTTGTCCAAATTGGTTTTTAATTTCATTTCTTGATATAAATTATTTTTGTTATTTCTGTTCTGTAGTAGTTGGCTTTAATCAATTAATTAAAATTAATTACAATTTTATGATTATTTATATGCATGCTTAAGTGTGATGTTTACAGTTGTTATAGTGGCTTCCTTTACCCTCTGTGAATATAGTGGATATTGAGTCTTTCATTGAAAGACAGTCTCCCAGGACACCTGGGTGGGATGTAGACTCCATGTGATGCAAAAGTACCAATACACAACCATGAAAACACAAGGCATAAGTATCGTTAATCCTTAAATACTGAAGGCAAGATACTGAAACTCTTGAAATTCTAGACAATTAATTCAAAAGTCTACTTGAAAAATTACCAATGGCTTTCAAGATACAAACAAGGAAGGAAATCAATTCAGAATGTAAATACGCAAGTCAACAAGGACATAAATACTTTGAAAACAAGCAGCTAAGGAAGCAACCAATAAGATGAAAAAGACTTACTGATATACTAGATCAAGGCAAAGAAAGGCTAGGGTTGGAAAAAAGCTCAAGGAAACTTTACATTTACACATCCATAAATAAAATCAAATTACGAAGCACGACCACAACTTTCAGAAATTCAGGGACATAAAAGATTCCTTGGGGTAGAAAGAGGAGATGGCATGAAAACTAATGGCATGGGAAACCTAGCCTGGGAAATTATCTCTGAAAAACTCCTAAATCTAGGAAACTAAATGAACATCCAAGTTCAAGAGAGGTTTGGAATCCAAAATACACAGGGACAAAAAATACTTAATTTAGCTAAAATAGGTTGGAAGTAAAATGCAGGCTACTGGAACATAAACAACATTTGGTGCCTACAAGAGCAAAGACACAATATTAAAGGCTGCAAGAGAAAAATCTCAATCCACTTAATAAAAGCAAAGCCACCAGAGCAACATCAGATATCCTGTGAGCAACTTGAAAAGCCAGATGACATGGAACTATATCTTTTCATTCTTAAAATTGAGCAGATTCCAAACAGTAGAAAGTTATCTTTTACAAGCTGTGGCGAGGAAGAAACATCTGTGGAATGATGATCACTCTGAAAGATAAACTCAAAGGCAAACAGTTTATAAACATCAGAGCAGCATTTTTAGAAAGATCCCTAAAGGAACCCTTTAGGCAGGGGAGGAAGACAGTACATTTTATGTTTTGCTTTTCAGATGTCAAAATACTTTTGGGGGGAGGGTTTCAAGACACTGTTTCTCTGTGTAGCTTTCTGTCCTAGAACTCGCGCTATATACATCGGGCTGGCCTCGAACTCACAGAGATCTGCCTGCCCGTGCCCCAGTGTGCTGGGATTAAAGGCGTGTGCCACCACTGCCTATCTCCAAAAAAAAATTTAACTAAGGGAATGAAATACAATCGAGAATGATTACACACTGTGGTCTTTACTATTTTTAAAAAAGCTGACATATAAAAAAAATAGCAAAACTCTCAGGCAGTGGTGGCGAATACCTTTAATTCTAGCACTTGGGAGGCAGAGGCAGGTGGACCTCTACAAGTTCAAGGCCAACCTGGTGAGTTTTCCTGTTCCAGGACAGTCTCAAAACCAAAAAAAAAAAGAAAAGAAAGAAAGAAAAAATTCGCCCTGTAACCAAGGCAACTTCGACAACTTCCTACCTCAGACATGGAAAGGCTAGAATCACAGACATCTGCATCCTGTTTGATGAACAGACTGAGGAACCAGTCTGAGGAACAGAAATTTTTGAAGAGAAAGGATGCTTTGAGAACATTAAACACTCTAAGTAGTCACACAATTGAAGCGAATCACATCGGGATAAACCGTTCCTCAAGTGAACACCATCTGGGGACACACTGAAAGATCCAGCTAGATCACAATTAATCTCCAAAGTCTAGATCAAGGTAATTTGGGCTCCAAAGGTTCCATTTTACAAAAAGAAAACTGAGGCAGCGGTGGCGCACGCCTTTAATCTCAACACTCGAGAGGCAGAGGCAGGGGGATCTCTGCGAGTTCCAAAGCCAGCTTTGTCTACAGAGTGAGTTCCGAGACAGTCAGGGCTACAGAGAAACCCTGTCTCTAACCGCCCCCACTCCGCCCTTAAAATATATATTTTTAAAAAAAGGTTAAATTTACTTAACTGGTAGGGCAGGGAAAGTAATTTGACTTTTTTTGTACCTCAGCAGCGGCAAACTTCCCTTTCAGGTGGATGAGGAGCTTGAAGCAAGGTCCCTCAGCCTTCAGTGCTTGTCTGGTAAATGGTTCCTCCTCAGATTACACAGAGGCAGGCACTGGACTTCAATTGGTTCATCTGAGGTCAGCTGACTAAACACGTCTTTGTCCTCCTCTAGGAAACTGCGTCCAAATGGGCGGAGTTAGCTCCTCTGGAGCTACCTGCAAGGTGAAAATAGTTGGGAACTATCTGACGACTTGGGTTTCCAGGTTCGGGGAAATAAACTCAGGTCCTCTGCAAAAGCAGCACAAGCCCCTAACTGCCGAGCCATCTCTCCAGCACCAGTGTTCAACTTTTCCCCCATACTACTGATTCTACATGCTATTTGGCATTTTATTGTGTGTCTTCCGTAGGAAAAAAAATAGGATAGAAGTATTAGCCAATGCCTCATTAATGTGCCCTCAGTGAGCATAGCACTGCTTAGATAAGTGATATATGGGTGCTGAATGGATAGACGATGTTTTCCTTGCTATGCGAGCAACCTTCTGGTTCCTATAAGACTCTCTGGCCAAATTTATGTACCACTGCGTTTTCCTGTAAAATCCTTCTTTGCCTCTTCTGTTAATCATAAACTTTCTTCTTTTTATTCTTTGTGTCTTTCACATCCTTCATCTCCATTCCGTTCATTTTTTCCTCATTTATCTACCCCCTGCCCTTGCAACCTCCCATCCAAAATAACATAAAATAAAATTTAAAAGAAAAAAATCCATCATGGAGTCTGTAGCATGATACAGTGAGTCACACAGAATATTCTTCAGTCAATTCATTTTTGTTGTTGTTGTTGTTGTTGTTTGGTTTGGTTTTGGTTTTTCCAGACAAAATTTCTCTGCGTAACAGTCCTGACTGTCCTGGAACTCAGTCTGCAGAACAGGCTGGCCTCAGATCCACAGAGATCCTCCCGCCTTTGCCTCCTGAGTGCTGGGATTAAAGGCGTGCGCTACCACCACCTGGCAAATTAGAAGGTTCTTACATGGAAATGTAAGTAAAATGTTATAGATTTGGAATGGTGCGATGTATATATTTCTTGATCTTTTTATTAATCCTCGGAGACTTTTGTACAGTGTTATTTTGATCATATTTCCCCCTTCACAGATCCTCACCGATACATCCAATTTTGTATTCTCTTCTTTTTCTTTTAACCCACCAGGTGTAATTTTGCCTGCACTTGTACTCTCAGATTTGTGGCCTTCCACTAGAGCACAGTTGATTAATCAAGGATCGCATCTTTAAAAAAAGTAACCTCTCTGTCTCTCTGAAGTCATAATTTTCAATAGCTCCTCTGATAGCAGTGGGATTTAGCGATATCCTCTCATTCCATTATGGGATTTTGTCTGTCATTGAACTTGTGGAGGTCTTGTGAATTTTCAAATGGTGCCTTGTCATAAATGCTTTGACTTCATGTGTATAAGATGGCATGCAAATGTTTCTCCCAGTCTGGAGAATATTTTCAAGAAGCATTATACTTTTACCCTACACATTTAAATCTCTGACCTATTTTGTGTTGGATTTATATGGTTTGTAATGGTATTTCGCCCCTCACTATGGACTTACAATTGTTTTTTTTTTACCATTATTTATCTGAATATCTTTCCTTTGTATAGAAAATTGTTTTGTTTCCTTCTCAAAATTATTCACTTGCACAGATGTGTATAAACACATTTCCACATGCTGTTTCATTGATATATATGCCCATACCTATGCTATTATCTCCAGTTCTGTACTATATGTATAATTAATGCTATACAGAATGACTTCTTATACTTTATTGTCAAAAATATTTTAGCAGTGGTAAGTTTTGTGAATTTCCATCTAAATATTGAAGAATATTGCCTGTATCTATAAAACAGACACTAGTATTTTTTTATTAACACTGCATTAAAAATTTAGAAGAATTTTGGAAGAATTGACATTTTTTCAATGTTACATTTTTCAGTCCATGAAGACATTTTCTCAGATTAAGCCCTAACAATTATGTTTATGAGTTTTCAAAGAGTATGTTTCTTTCTGATATGATTTCTACATTTACATTGCTAGCATACAAGTTAGCAACTGATTTCTTTTGTCCAAATAATTTTCTAAAGTTGTGGTTTTGTTACTAAGTATATTTTTGTAGAATTGTTGAACTACTTTATATAGACAGTCATATCATCTGCAAATAGGAACAGTTCTACTTTTTAACCTTCCACTCTTTGTGCTTGTGTCTGAATAATATACAGCCATTGTTACTTCTAATTTGTTTTTAAACAACATGCTCCCAGTTCAACTTCCAGAAAATAACACTATAACACCAGCCATTTTATTGTGTTTCTCCAAGTCCCTAATACTTGTGCTCTTCCTTGTATTTCCTTTGGCTTCTTACATTCTGAAAATTCTGATGCTGTGTCTACAAGTCACCAACGGTGGCTTTTGTCGTGTTTATTGGAAGACATCAACAAACCCCTTAAAGAAAACCAAGAAAAAGCAATCAAAACCGAGTCTAAGAACACATCAGAAAAGTCACCCACCATGATCAAGTTGGCTTCATCCCAGAGATGCAGGGATGGTTCAACATACGAAAATCTGTCAGTGTTACCTACCAAATAAACAAATTAAACAAAAAAACACATGATGCTCTCATTGGATGACAAAATGCAACATCCCTTCATGATAAAGGCCTTGGAGAGAGCAGGGATACAAGGAACATACCTAAATATAATAAAGGCAATATACAGCAAGCCAATGGCCAAAATCAAACTAAATGGAGAAAAACTCTAAGTGATCCTACTGAAATTAAGAACAAGAAAAGGCTTTCCACTCTCTCCATGTCTATTCAATATAGTACTTGAGGTTCTAGCTAGAGCAATAAGACAACAAAGGATGTCAAGAGGCTACAAATCAGAAGTCCAACTCTCACTACTTGCTGATGATATGATGGTTACATAAGTGACTCCAAAAATTCTACCAAATAACTTCTAGAAGTCATAAACACCTTCAGTAATGTAGCAGTATACAAGATTAACTCAAAAAAGTCAGTAGCCCTCCTTTACACAGATGATAAATGGGCTGAGAAAGAAATCAGAGAAACATCAAGTTTCACAATAGCCACAAATAACATAAAATATCTTGAAGTAACTCTAGCCAAACAAGTGGAAGACCAGAGAATGGATAAGGAAAATGTGGTACATTTACACAATGGAGTACTATACAGTGGGAAAAAACAATGGCATCTTGACATTTGTGGGTAAATGGATGGATCTATGAAACATCATATTGAATGAGGTAACCCAGACCCAGAAAGACAAATAAATATAATATGCACTCACTCAAAAGTTGTTTTCCAACATAAGGCAAAGAAAATCCAGCCTACAATTCACAATTCCAGAGAACTTAGAGAACAAAGAGGGCCCTAAAAGAGACATACATGGATCTAATCTACATGGGAAGTAGAAAAAGACAAGATCTCCTGAGTAAATTGGGAGCATGGGGATCATGAAAGAGAGTAGAATGTGTGGGGAGAGGAAGGGAGGGGAGCAGAGAACAATATATTGCTCAATAAAAACAGGATGTGTTCCTTCACGTGCTCCAGAGTTCATAGACGGGGTAGATGTTGGGGTGGGAAGGCTCATAGCCCTGGTTCTGGGCCTGGGTGGGAGTTAGTTTGTTCAGCTTGCCAGCTTTCCCTCACCCTCACCACCAGGTTGTGCTCACCAGCACTACCCTGGCTAGCTCATCCAAAGCAGCAGGAAACAAGGGTGGGGCCCATTCTCCTGCTCTTTTGTCCTAGGGGCTGGCTTACATGCACCCACATCACGAGGGTAGGCTCTACTGCTTTGCCTAGATGAGGTGCAGAGCCCACTCTCCCGAATGCTGCAGTTAGTCAGGGGCAGGACCAGCTCTCCCACTCTCAGGCCCCCCAAGACCAGCTCTTCTGTCTGTCACAGGTGGTGAGGGTTGAGGGGGAAGGGCATCTTTCCCTCCCCAATGTCACACATGGCAGACGAGATGGGGTGGTGGGATCAGCTTTCCTGCTCTCATGACCTCAGGGACCGCTTTGCTGCTTTCCACAAGCAGCAAGGGACTGGGTGGTGGTGGTGGTAGATTTCTCTCTATAGCCCATGGCAGATGAGTGGCAGGAATAACTCTTCTGCTGTCATGCCCTTAGGGCTAGCTCACATGTGTGCCTTCCTTCCCTACCAACAGGGTCATTTCTACTGTGCTGCCTAGTCAAGAGGTAAGAGCTGCTCTCCCAAGTGCTGCAGCTAGTGAAGGGTGGGACCAACTCTGTGCAGCCCTGTCCTTATGACCTTCCGTGGTCACAGGAGCCACTGACATCCATATGGACNCATCCATATGGACTGCAGCTGCAGCAGGGCCATGGACGCAGACATGGTCCCTGGCTGCAGCCCAGGCCTAGATGTCACCATGGCCCTTAGTGGCAAGCAGACCTCCCATGTCAGCCCATTCCTCACCACCTTCCCCTCAGATCTGCCTCTCTCCACAGTACACGAACAGCGGTCGTCCCCCCTCCCCATACCCTGCCATATATTTGCTCACCATAAGGACTCCGATCGACACTGCAAGGTTTCTTACCTTCCCAGGGTAAGCCGCCCCAGGGGGGCCTGTGGGTGTCCTTCATGGCAGATTTATCACTTTCGTTATGTAAACATATAGTAAGAAACTAATTTCTGGTCATATACTTTAAACTGGTGAGCTGCGTTGTTCGATTTTTGAATTTAACAACTCACAGAGAGTACAATGAAAACCAAAGCAGAAATTACAGAGCGGAGAGGAGTATTCTTATTTGTGTCTTCGTGGGTTTGCAGTAAGTAACTGTAGATGCTACCAAAATGGATTTTTTTCTAGAGCAGGAAACTTAGGGAAACACATTGGTTGAAACTATTTTTATTAAAGTCACAATCTAAGAGCCATCCTGTTTAGATGCTATTTATTATGCTCAATATTAAACAATTTTAAATATTATTTCATCTTTGTGTGAGCTAAGAAAATATTCCTTCATATATATATATATATTATGTTGTTATGATATGTATGATTTAGATATTTAATAAATTAATGTGATTGATGATAACCTTTCAGTGGGGGAAAATCTGCGTGTATTTATTTGTAGAAATTATACCAATATATTGAATTAGGGATTAAATCAATGAATAAATTATTATGTCAAGTTCAATAAGACATTAAAAACAAATAGATAAGTATTTACTAATCTGAAGATATTTTTATTAACTTAATATCTCAGGAAAATAAAACCATAAGTCAGAACAATTTATATTATATAGGTGTGGAAGGTAGTGTCAATGAGGGAAACCTGGCAGGCTGACCAACCCAGCTACCACTTAGGCCCAGGACAGGGCTTTGAGTTGACCATTATCACCTGCCAGAGTAGAACTTGGGCCCTCCCCCTCTGTGAATTTCCTGAGCCTCAGAAGTTTACCCTGAGGCAATGCCTGGTTGCAGGACTACTGCCCAAGAACAGAGCATTCAAATGAATGCCTAACATTCCAACTGCTGTAGATAGGATCACCTGCCAGAACACACTCAACAGGACACCCCTAGACAGCCAATCAGGGTCCTGAACCTCAGAGACCCCCTCACCCCCAACTTTACTACTATAAAAACCCAATTCTAATTGTGCTCAGGGCTCTCTGATTATTCCTATACGTTGGACATGGAGAGACCGAGTTTGCAAAGTTGATTAAAATAAAGGCTCTTTACTTTTATATACGGGACTCCGTGGTTTCCTTGTTGGCTTGTGCAGGGGTTTCGCAGATTTGGGCATATCAGTTGCAAGGGCAGAGGGCAGCTATGATGGGACAGGGAGATGAGTGGGGTTGGGGTGTATAATGGGAAGTCCACAAAGAATCAATAAAAAGTGCTTTTTAAATTAAGGTGGGAATATATTATGTGGGCATGTGAATAAAGATTTCAGTAAGGGGATGTCTGTTTTTTTTTCTGTATCTGTGATAAAATACAAGTAAAAAAGCAGATTAATGTTGAAACTATTTACTTCATACCATTATGGGACGTCACAGTGACTTGAGGAAGCTGTTTCATCTCAACTGTAATCAAAAACAGAAAGAAACGAATGTATACGTGCCAGTGCTGGCTTGGTTGCTCCATTTCAACAGTCGAGGATACCTTGTCCAGGAAATGGTCTTGCCTACAACAGTTAAGAGGGATCTTCTCACACTATTTAAAATAATTATGATATTTCCCTCACAGATATACCTGGAGCTTGATCAATCTCCCTGGTGGTTCTAGATTTTGTCAAGTTCACAATTAATACTAAATCTCAAAGAAGGTATGACAAAATATTTATTTTTATATGTTTTCTTTTAAATTTTATGTAATAAATCCGTGAACACAAAATACTAATATTTAAGACATGGAATATAGAATCAACTACATTGATTTTTTAATGAACAACTGATTCTCAAAGAATTTAAAAAACTATGTGCAAAGAGATCCCAATATAAAATAAATTTGCCAAAGTGTTAATAGCTGAGGAATATAATGAAATATGTTGAGAGGTTCTTTCTATAGTATTTTTCAAAACCACTGTGACAGTTTCAAATTTTTCATCGCAACATCCATAGAAGGACTGATTATATAATTATGACAGATGTTCTTTCTTTGTATTGTTTTGTTTTGGTGTCTGTAACAAGGTTCCACAGCCTTACCTGGTATGAAACATGAAGGAATTTATTGACTTTTATTATCTATTTATTGTATTTAATTTTTGAGGCTGGATCTCACTAAATTGTCCTGGATGGCCTGTAATTTGTTATAAAGCCCAAAGCGGCTTCAGACTTGGTATAATCTTCCTGCCTCTGCTTCTTAGTCCTGGGATTGTAGATGTGTGTAACCAGGCTCAACAGAATTAAAGAACTAAAGTCCAGAGAGCCAGATCTGACAGCTCCTTGTAGACAAGATTCTGTAGAGAAGTGTGTGGTGCTCTTAACATATAAAGTGGTGGATTCAAATAATATTACTTAGAAACAATAATAAGTGTTCTTTTGAAAAATAACCCATCAAAAGAAAATATAAACATTTAAAAATAAAACCAAGAAATTTACAGTATTTTTTAACATTAGGGAATGTTATATTTCATACTTTATAGAAATCAAACTGAGACAATGAGGATTTATGAGCATTAAAAATATCAAAAATATAATCAACTGTGACAATTCTAGGAAATTAAGACCAGTATTAATTTTATAAAAAATAATCTGTTTAAAAGAAAGTTCATTCATCATTAACTCCAATAATGAAAATTATAAACAAGCTAAATTCAGGATTGGCTGTGCAGTCTCTGTTTTGAAGAGAAATGTTAGTAATTTAGAGTAACTTCTGAATAATATATTATACACTTTAACTGTGTCTATGGTTTCTAGTTTTGCCAAGGACTGTTTTCTGGCACTCCGGACCTACCTTCCTTAGATCAGATTTTGGAAAGCCTGGAGGTAATAACCATCTTACCACCCTCTCTTGGTAACAAGTACCAAGAAAAGTCTCACATTTGGTCAATAATTGGTATCATTCTGAGGCACATTCTATATCCATCATCAAAGAGGGTCCCTACAAGAACTGAGCCAGCTAGCTTCAAGTCATGTTTGTCTCTGATGTAGCATTTATAATTTTTTTTCTCATTCAAAGATATTACATAAAATAACTTTTGATACGTTCTGTAGTTTTGTGTGTTTTATGTAAATATTGAGAGATTTACTTAAGTGTGTTCTACAGGAAGACTTGTCATTGTTTTCCAAATAATCGTTTTTCATTTTTCTTTGTACCATGTCTTCAACAGTATAATGTCTCCTAACTCATTCAAGAGGATTTATCTAGTTTACATCTTTTTAAATTTGGGTTGATGATAAAGTTTCTCCTCTGATTCATTCATTTTTTAAAGAAAAATACATGTATTTATTTATTTAGAGAGTGAAAAGAGTGTGTGTGTGTTTGTCTGATGGCGTGCATATAGAGGTCAGAGGTCAACCTTTAGGAGTCCTTTCTCTCTTTCCACCACATGGGTTCTGGGGATCAGATTTGGCTCATCAGGCTTGGCTGCAAACACCTACAACTCTCTCCAGGGAGGCCCTATTCATTTCGGATTTATTCTGCGAGATGTTGTTTTAACATTGCAGTGAGTTTTGTCACTAGCAGCAGAAACGCTAACTTGCCATTGCCAGCTGTGCCACTTGGAGAGTCTCCCACAGAACCTAGAAAGGACTCTAAGTATCTGCATTGGAGTCTGTGACAACTACCATGGGCGACAGGGAGTATGAATTAGAGTGAAGTAAAGTTGGGGAGTTTGTTGATATAGAAGGCAGACAAGATGCACCTAAAGAAAATCAGCTATGGACATGAGACGACAGATGCACCAAAGTGTCTCAGCATCTGTATATAGTATCTGAGGCTTTGAAGCTGGTTATTCAGAAACTGTGCTTAGAGATTAGAGGATGTGCTATCCAACTCCTTGTTTCCTATCTGTAGAGTTCTGTCTTGAGGAGGAGAATATTTAGGCACATTGTGTAGGCTTGCTACTAGAGAAGGAAGCAATAATAGAGATAAAACATTATTCAAAGGCTTCTTTATACATGAGTCAAGGGAGAACAGACTTAAGATACAGTTCATTAGTCATTTAAAACATCTCTCTTGTATGTTTCTCAGAGAAGAGGGTACAGATCTTCCTGCAGGTATTCTGTTCAATTATGTTAGAGACTGCTGACCGTCAGCTGGCCAGAGATGAAATCAGAACTAGGAACTGGTAAGGGGTTTCTCTTTTCTTGGTCCCTCTATTTCCTGTCTACCCACGGTGTTTCAGTTTTCCGTATGGCAGTATAACTTCTTCAAGTTATTGTTCTGAACTGTTGGAAGGTATCAGTACCATTCCACTTTCAGGACAAGGCAAAGTGTTACTATGAAGTGAAATAAATAGCATTCTGAGCTCACAGTGATTGGCCTTTACCAGACCTGGAGCCTTCCATGAGGTACTCTCCCTTTCTTTGGAGACTACTACCTTGGCAGTCATTTGCCCATAGCTCTGTGAATTCTGGCCAGCCTGTTGATCAGATGAGGAAGAAAATGACAGATGCTGATCCAGTTCAGCAGAGTGGTGGGCTCTAAATCAAGTGTGAGTGACAAGGAGCAGGCAAGTTCTGAGTTCTCTTCCTGTACTTTAGGCATACCCTTAAGAAGCCAGAAATGGTAGGCTTGGAGCAAGAAGCCCCCAAAGAAGCCCATATTGAAAATGGGTACAAGATGGGATCTCCTAGGGGGTACATGGGAAATATTTGATAGAGACACATGACCAATATGGGTGGCAAACAATAACGGCTTGATTTTTGACGATTCCTCAGAGTGCAGAGTAACTGGAGCTCTGGAGTTGGGAAGGGCAGACTCTGCTTTGTTTCAAATTTACAATCCCAGGATATTTTTTCCACGCTACCCTGACTTAGAGCCTGAAATGTCTAGACACTTGAGAGCAGAGTTGCTGTTGAGGAAAGGCAAAGGAATGATGCCTATGAAAAGGTCCCTTTGTGAAGGAGACAGCTGAGTGAGGAAGCGTTTAACAAAAGGGATGAGGAATGAGATGCTTTTTCTGATGTCTGGAGATGTGGCATAAACACAGGCACTGCTTTGGATTCCTGGGGTAAGAATGAATTAGAAAAGACTGCGTTGGGTACTGGTTGACAATGCCCCACACATCTCTTGGTTTAACACCCATTTGACATGCAAAATAATACTCATGGGAAAAGGGTGGGTTTTATAGGGGACAACAGCTTATGGGGGACTGGCAAATAGAAGGACTGTTTTAAAATCTCTCTAAGCAGAAAACCCTTTTAACTCCTGCACTGCAAAAGTTGTACCCCTGTATCCAAGAAATTGTCATTTATTGAATGGGATGAAACAGTGTAGCGTTAAGGTCTATAGAAATGAATGAATGATTTGAAAATGATTACTTTGAGAAACAATGCATATTTCTCAAAGGAGAAATATCTTATCACAGCATGGCAAAACAGACCATGAGACAAGGTGGAGGAAAACAGACTAATATATCATTTGATCCACTAGGAAAAACCTTAAACCAATAACAGACCTGGTGTTTCCGGACTAGCACTTGATCATGTGATCAACCCTGGCCACTGCTAGCATTTCTTTAAGCGTGCATCAAGGCTAGAAGATGAGGAATGCCTCTGATCTGTGAGGGCAGGAGGTTGCAGAGCATGGAAAGGTATCAGGAATGAGACCAGAATCCAGGAAAATCAGAGCTTTCCCTACCTGACCTGAGAGCAGAGGAAATGGAGGAAAATCTGAACTAATGAAGGAAGGACTGAATATAGGGGCAGCATGTAGAGCCCAACAGCAGAGTCGATCAGAATCCCTAGGAGGTGAGGCCTAGACCCCTAATTGTTGTAAGGAGAGGGCCCACTTGTTCCTCCTGGCCACCCAGTTAGCTTAGCCCAGAAATAACCGCACAAAACCTATATTAATTAAGACACTTCTTGCCCATTAGCTCTAACTTCATATTGGCTAACTCTTACTTCTCAGTTTAACCCATTTCTATTAATCCTGTATGCCTCATGGCAGTGGCATACAGGAAATATTCGGCATGCCTATTTCTCGTGGCTCCATGGTGTCTCTGTCCACTGCTTTCTACCTCCCAGCATTCAGTTCTGTTCCCCCTCCTGTCTACCTAAGTTCTGCCCTATCAGAAGGCCAAGGCAGTTTCTTTATTCATTAACCAATGAAAGCAACACATAAACAGAAGGACCTCCTAAACCACCTAATGCTGCTCTACCTACTCCCTAGCCTACATTATGGTCAGGTGTGTTGCCTGTGAAAGATTTTTGGTGGACTTTGAGACAGAGCTGCATCTGGAGCGCCACAGGAGCATTAAGTCTCTCAGGTAGGAGAGGCTGTGAGAAAAGAACTCTGAATTCTGTTACAAAGCATTCATTCAATTCTGTTTCTTGTTTCTTATCACATAGAAGAAGCAACAAAATATCCTTGAAAAATGGCCCTCAGGGAAAGCAAACTGTAGAGTACACCCCAGTTACCAGTGAAGAAGGTTACTATTTAAAAAGTGGTGAAGGCAACATATGCAGTGATTAAAGCTAGAGAAGGTTGTCAACCATCTGTGCAGGATTTTGAAGAGGATGTGGAAAATTGGCATCTAACATTGACATTGATAGCTGGAGGAGCGATGATATGGAAAGGTTCATAAGAGGAGCTGAGAGAGCTAAGGAGAAAATTAACAACGCTTCCTTTCACGTACATTCTGCATGTTTTATAGGGAATCTCTTTCCTCCTCATGATGAGTTTTGCCTTATGCCTTGACACTTTAGGTTAATAATCACAAGTTCCTTCTTTGTAAACTTACAATTCTTGGTTGGTCCACCTCTCTCGTTGGATCTTTTGACATTCTAGTTTTTGGCTAGAAATTCAATTTTGTCGTAGTATCTAAGTTCTTCTGTCAGCAGGGCATTTCGACAACTTTCATGGGATAATATTTCATACAGTTTATAAAGTTAATAAGCCATGCTTAAAATCAAGTAGTAGACGTATTATCTCATTTAAAGGCATGAATACTCATGTATTACGTACACCAAGTCTATTTTTATATATACAAATCGAAATTTTTTCTCTAGTTTAGTTGCTGGCAGTTTTTATTTTGATTGTTTTAGAGTTTTGAATGTTTTTCTTTATACTTGATAATTGTATACATGTATACACCGAAATATGATCACATCCACTGCCTATTTCTCCATTCTCACTCCTCTTATACTTGTACCAACATGACCCACTTCCCAAATTCATGTTTCCTTTTTTCTATTTTTATAGTCCCCTAAGTAAATTAATATTGCCGATCTGTATATGATGTGGTGCCATCTGCTGGAGAATCATAAATCTAGCAGTGGCCACATCCTCAAAAGAGAATAGTTTTCTGTCCTTCCAGAAGCTACCGTCTACCCCGTCCATGGAAGAATTTTTGCTGACTTTCTCTTGCTTAGGTCTTGTGCAGGTAACCAGAGCTGCTGTGAGTTCTTGAGTGTGATAATGTGTCACAACCAGAAGACAAGATTTCAAAGCATTCCCTCCATCCTCTGTTTATTTCATGTTTTCTGTCTTCTACAATGTTCACTGAGCCTTAGGGGCAGAGGTTGGGAAGTATTGATAAAGATCTCTTATTTGGAGCCTAACATTCACATGTCCTCATCACTTAGACCAATCAGGAATCTTTGTCCTAACTAATAACACTGAAAAGAGAAACTTCTCTGACCAAGGGTATGCACAGCCCAGGTGTATGAGTACAAAAATAAATATTCAGAATGCAATTTGACAGCCTGGCTACTTAGCAAAATAACAAAGGAGGTTCTAACCTAGGGCCTCTGGCCTGCCGCCCCCATCCAGCTATCATTTTTGATCAGGATGACAGTCCCAGGCATGGAACTCGTTTCTGTGGAGCAGGCCTCAGAGTCAATTAGAAAGTAGTTAGTGACCTTATAACAGTTGGACCACTAGTATGCCACTGGTTGGTTGATGTACCTGCATGCTCTAGTGCTAGGTAAGGCCATCGATATCTTTTCTCTCCCATCAGCCTGCAGAGCACCTCCCACCACTATGAAAGCTAGCAATCAGGGAGGAATTTTGCAAGTTGGTTTTGTTTAAGAGTTATTTGTTTATGCCCTATAGCCACATTTTGGTATCTTCAGCAATAGGAACTTGCCATGTGGTTATGGTTGATGGCCAAAGGCAATTGACATAATCTGTGTTGTTTTGAAGACTTCAGCATACTGCTTAACAAATAATGTAGGGATTGTCTTGTAATGTGATATCCATTTTTAAAAACAGTGTATTCTGGAAGCAGCATTTATAACATATCCAAGATAATTCCATTCTGATAACAAAGACTAAATTTCTGGGATGCAGTGTCCAATCTACCTGATGCCAGTTTTGTTTTTGCTTCTTGTTTGTGTATTTCTTAATCTCCCATGTTCCGCAGCCAGGTTCATGAGGCCAGTCATGCGGGCCTTGCAGCTACTCACAACCATCTGTAACTCTGGTTTCAGGGGATTTAATACCTAATACCTTCTTCTGGCTTCTGCAGGCACTACGTGCATGTGGTGTACAGAAATACATGCAGTCAAAACACTCCCACACATAAAATGAAATTTGAAAAGAGTGCGATATGAAATACATATTAATACTGAGATAACAGGCAATCACATTTTTTCCAAGCCAGGGTTGGGAGATAGTAAAATTGAGATGGTTGTTGGAGGTTTGTCTTAGTTAAGGTATATATATATATATA
>LOEQ01008754.1:0-26780 GCA_001685075.1 Bramus lutescens
TTCCCGCTTTATTTTTCCTTCTTAGCATGATTATGGACATCTTTAAATCCTCTTGTTTCTTTTTTGTTTTGTTGCTGATACACTTTTACCACAAGACATTTACATGCAGGGACATATATGCCCCTATTAACCTTGTCGATGCCTTTTTACTTAAATTTTATTTTTTGAGGTTATAACTATAACATTTTCCCCCTTTCCTCCCTCTGAGCTCTAAACTCTCCCATAGTCGCTCCCTACTCTTCTTCAAGTTCCTTGCCTCTTTATTAGTATTTATCATATATGCGTATGTGTATGTGTAGATAGATATTCCTAAATATAATCTGTTTGGTCCATATTGTGTTACTTGTGTGTATATATATTTGGAGCTGACTGTTTGGCACTGAACAACTAATTGATGTGCTCCTCCCTGAAGAAAATGGTTTCTCTGTTGCCCAGCATTCCTTAGTTGCTTGTAGGGTTACCTTGTGGACTTTTCGCCCCATCCACGTTGACATGTCTATTGTTGTCCTTATTCAGCCCATGTTTGGTCAGTCATGTTGATGAGAGGTTATGGATGTAGCTTCTAACATTACTAGAAGACACAGAATCAGCGAGCTCCCTGTTCCTCTGGCTTTTAAAATCTTTCTGCCCCCACTTCCTCAATGTTCCCTGAGGTACAAGAAAATTTCTAGCTCTTCCAGCTCCCTCTACCTCTCTTTTTCTTGTATATAGGGAGTGTTTACTTTTTAGTAAACCTGCAACACTAACCCATTGTTTATATCATTTGTTATATAGCAAGAAAAGATGTTTTCTGGGTTTCAAAAACTGAGTTCTCAATAAATTAGAAATATTCTGCTTATAGTTTGTGTCTTATACCATATTTAACAAATACTGTTTTAGCCAACAGCCTTTAGTATTCATTTTCCCCAAGTACTATGTAGAGCTATATAAATATGATGAAAGCAATGACAGCTGTTACAAGAGAGTCTGCCTTTTTATCTGATAACATAAAGAACCCGTGCATGGGGTAAACAGAATGCTGAAACACCTGTGCCTGGTTTAGAACCAGGAGAAAGTTGAAGTCTCTAGTGACGCTTGTCTAGTTTTCAGATAAAAGGGAAAATGGTAGTGCTAGAATAATTAGAGTGCTAGTTTAAGCTAGTCTTTGCCCTAATTCTGATTTATCGCATTGTCAGATCTCCTGTCAATTCTCACCATTAATTTTTCTAAACTATTTCCCAGCTTTTCTTGTCCTTTCCCCCCACCTCACAAGTCAGCATAGAATAAGAAGATAGAACAGATAGGAGGTGGAGGAACAAGAGGTGAGTAAGATTAGGTAGGTGTGTACAAGATGGTCATGCAAATTTTATGTATAGCCTTGCCCTTGAACTTTTGGGAATTTCTGATGACTGGAAAGTAACATATTGGGTTAATGCTGCTTAGCAGTTAGGAAAGTCTTTCTTTAGCTTCTACTGTATCTGCTACCTGGTTAACTATTGTTAATCTGCATTACAAAGGTGTTCATTGTGTGCAACTGCACGTAGCATTTTCTTATGGAAGAAAGACTAACGTTTAGTAATCTCTATGGTTTATAGTATCTATAATGTCTCTCATTGAGTTTGATATGAATTGGGCTGCCTTTTTGAATAAATGATAGTCATGTAAATTCAAAATAATTATAAAGGCTAAAAACTACATTTTTTAAATTTCAAGTGTATTTTTAAATCTATCATAAGTACAGAGTAGTATGTCCTAAGTTAACCAATAGCTAGAATCCTGACTTTGTAGTTTCATTGTGTAGGATATAGTACAAGTTAAATACACTAACATTGTAAAATTTCAGAATCTAAGACTCATTGGGGCATCAAATATCTACTACATGGGGAAGCTGAGACAGTCAATTTAGTAGACATAAAGCACATTAATTAGCTATTGCCTAGCCCATAGTAATTGGTATAGAAGTATATAAGTATTAGCTAACATTTATTTTTATTGTTGTTTTTAGTGGTAAAGTAGTTTAAAGAATGAATTAGAGTTCAAATCTTATCTGTAGTGACTGGTTTTATTAAAGTTAATAAGCATCCACCCCTATTTCTATTGTCACTATTGGGAATTACCCCTAAGAATGTCATGCTTAATTCTACAAATAGTACAGATGTGGAGGATAGTTACATAGGGGTTCACCTTCATGTGCAGGCAGCATTAAGTAATCAGCACGCTGGTGACTGACTTTTCTTACTGCTTTGTTCTCAATTCTCACCACATATTTTCAATACTTATTTGTGCACTTTAGCCTTTTCAGTAAAGACACAGATATTTTAAAATGCCCAACAATGCATATCAGAGAGAAAATTGGTATTTCCTTTCCCATCCTTGATAGCCTCTCTTGAGCAGAAGTAGCAAATTATCAGCAACCTTTTTAAAAATTTTTTTCTCAAAATACTCTGCACTTAAAACATACGTGCCTATGCCACCCATATCCTTTCTACACCTTGGCCCACGTCCTTTCAGCCTCACCCCAGTCGTGACTGCTCACAGCTCATTGCCGCCTGGGCTTTGGTTAACAGTTTGAGCATGTATCCACTTTCATTTCTCTTTTCCTCTGTAGAATGCTTTGTTTGCAATTTTAAGTTATTGGAATTACTAAGTCAGAGAATATGTATTTTAATTGATAAATACCAGTTATAATTTGCTCCTCTTAGTCTCCAACTAGCTTAATGTCAGCTTTTATATCTTATCTAGCTGATGTGTGACAAATATTGTATCTTTGTCTGCCTAATTTGCATGTTTAAAAATCCTTTGGTATTCTCCACTAAAAATTCTTTGCTAGTTTTTTTAAGATTAGTTTTTTGCTTATATTTCTGAGAAATCATAAGGAAAGTGGCCCTTTATGTGTTACTTTATACCTTTGTTTGTCTCTTGACTTATTGTTATAAAACTATATAGAAATTTAAATTTTTATATAGTCAAGTATTTTAAATTAGTTATTATGGTGTTTGAATTTAAAACTGTCCATATATTTTCCTCCTGCAATTACTTCTTATATTTCAATGTATCTTGATTTTTTTAAATATAGGGAGATATAGGGAGTAATTTATTAGCTTTATAATAAGAATAGGAATTAGCCTTAATTTATGTTGTAATTAGTCTGCCATTCTAACACCATTAAAACATTTTTATTTTACATTTTATCTTCAGTGATTTGCATTATATGTTGTATGCCAAGCTTAATTGCGGATTTTTAATGTTCTCCTACAGTTATTCTGTACTACACTGGCATGTGCATTTCTTTTATAACTACTATTTTATATTTTGTCCTATGTGTAGTTGATGTTTTACTCTGTCAAACTTTAAAGCATGTGTAAAGCCATATGCCTGCCCTTTTACAGTCTCTAAAACTAGTTTGTGTGTGTACAGCTTCATGACTTCAACTCATTTTTAAGAATTATTCTTTTTTTTCCTAGCTTTTAACCTAGACAACGAGCAACCAGATTATGATATGGATTCAGAAGATGAGACATTATTAAATAGACTTAACAGAAAGATGGAAATTAAACCTTTGCAGTTTGAAATTATGATTGACAGACTTGAAAAAGCCAGTTCTAACCAGGTACTGTACCATGTAAAAGTGTCTCTTTATAATTAAACTAATTAACACTTTTGCTTCCCCTCATCCAAGTGTGTTGTCAGAATGTGCTGCATTTTACTGTTTCTTGAATTTCTTTCTTTTTTCTGACATTCTAGAATTTCTGTGTGAACTAAATATTTCATCATTTTCTTGAATGGGAGCATGGAGAATAACATCCTGACTTTTTCCATATGGATTGAGTAGTGTTTGAGTGCCTTGATCCTTTGTTTAGTTGCTATGTTCTTGATATTTCCATACCTAATTTTGTTTCAGTTGGATTTCTGAGGTAGTCATCTTAAATCTTGTTCAGTTGCCCAAATGTATACAAGTTTCCATTATTTTCAGTGAGTTTTAAGTTTAATAACTCGCATATTACTCAAAATGCCAAGTTATAGAAAATTATTCACAAAGTAATGAGAATTTTTTTAGTAAGCTGTTCCAATATTTCACAAGGAATTTAGAATAGTAACTGTCTTTCTAGAAAGAATTAAACTGCTCATGTCAGGAAACTTTAAGTGCTTATCCTTTTGACTTAATGACCTCATGTCTAGAATTATTCTGCAGAAAAATAGATTGTTGGGGATGTTGCTCAGATGGGATGCTCTTACTTAACGTGGAAAACCTGGTATCATTTCCCTTGCACCACAAAAGTTAAAAGAGAGACATTTACCTGATTGATGGAATATAATGAGGGCATTTTAAGAATGAGTTTGAAAGGTGACTAATATCAGAGGATATTGTTTATTGCATGATATACTAAGTTTTGAAAAAGGATATAGAATTTACTCAGAAAACTGAGATTTAGGTAAGACATATTTGCACATGTATAGTAAGAAAAAGAAGATACAACAAAATGCCAACAATGATTGTATTTGGATAATGAAATTATTGGGGATTTTTGTACTCTTTATGCTGTTTTTGTCTTGCAAGCTTGCTATAATAAAAGATGTATTTTTGCATAATTAGATTTTTAAATAAACTGTCTTTACAATTACTTTTGGTGTACCTGTGTGGTATATTAATGTGCTAATTATAAGGAAGTTAGGGATATAAAAATTGCAAAAAACTATACAATTGATTATTAATTTTTTTCACTAGTTTACCTATAAAAGTTGATTCCCCTTACAACTTAAATTCTTTACATCTCTAAGTCAGTGGTTCTCAACCTATGGGTCATGACCTCTTTGGGGGGGGGTCACATACCAGATGTCCTGCATATTACATATTTATATTACAATTCATAACAGTAGCAAAATTACAGTTATGAAGTTGCAACAAAAATAATTTTATGTTTGGAGGTCACCGTAGCATGAGGAACTGTATTATAAAGGGTTGCAGCCTTAGGAAAGTTGAGAACCACTGCTCTAAAGTGTACCAGCTCTTCAGAACATTTTCAAAGCCTTTCCATTGGAAAAATTATTTGACTGTACTGTTCACCAATCTTACCCTTGTTTTGACTGAAAGTAACACCCAATGTTCTATGGAGCTAAAATTCAGTTGGTAAAGTGTGTTTAGAAGGATGCTCAAGGCCTAGAATTTGATTCCTAACACTGCTATATAACCAGATGTGGCATGTGTGTATAATCCCAGCTTTTCAAAGGTAGTCAGAAGTATTACTAGGATTCAAAGATTCACAGCATGGCAGATTTAAGACTAGCCTGGGAAACATGAGACCATGTTTTAAAATGTTCACAGTTTGTGCTCACAGTTGCTCTGAGTTCAGATCCACAAGTATCAAACAGTTTCTGGGGTCCTTTTATATACAAATGTTCCCAGCAAATCTAGGCTAGGCTAGTCTTTTGGAATGTATTCTGTTTTCCATAATGGAAATTCACTTGGAATGGCTGAGATTATAGCATCAGAAGTCTTCTGTTCCCTGTTGAATTGATCACTATCTTTGTGTCTAGGCAAACAAATAGATGATAACATTGAATGAGACAGATAAACAAGCTCTACCTTTGTACAGCTTATTCATAATAGGAACAGGGCTGGGAGAGATGGCTCATTGGTTAAGAGCACTGTCTGCTCTTCCAGAGGGCCTGGGTTCAATTCCCAGCACCCACATGGCAGCTGACAACTGTGTATAATTCCAAGATCTGACACCCTCACACAAACATACATGCAGACAAAACACCAATGTACATACAAAATAATAAATAAACTATCAAATAGGAACAGGATAGACAAAAAAGCACACACCTGATAGTTCATTATGCACGAATGCTTAGTGCTATCTTGTTTTCTCTTAGGAATTATATTCTAGGCCTTCAAACAAGTTGCTAAACAGAGGACATGATAGCTCCTACTTAAAAACACAGAAGAAATAGTGGCAGAGCTGTCAACAGAGGACCGTAAGAAGAGCCTGTTACAGACCCGGAAAGGCTAGCAGTCCTACTAACTCCCTGCTCCATTAATTCCTTTTGAGGGCTATCATGGTATCACAAGGCAGAGGATTGAGTTTGTAGTAAACTAGTATTTAATAGGTTAATAGAGGAAAAACTTAAAAAGACAGGCAAAGTTTCTGCTCCTGTCATGCTGGAGGTGGCTGCATTAAAGTCATTTGAGACTGTTACCAAATGCTTTGGTTGCCGTCAGTCTCCATCTGCTGCTTATTTTCTGCTCACCTGTCCTCTTTCCCTCTGTGGTGCTGGAGACTGATCCCAGGACCTTGTGCATGCTAAGGAATTTTCCTACTACTAAACTCTCCTCTTTATCGTAAAACTGTCTCCAGTGTTGTTCTTAAGCAGCTTTGTCTCTTGTGATTTTATTTCTCTGAGCTGTACTCTTCTTCCTCTTGTTCTGTTTGTTTTATTTCTCAAGACCTCTCACCTTGTTTGGCTGTTCTGGAGCTTCCTGTGTAGCTCGGGTTGGCCACAGCCTCCTTGAGTGCAGCTGACTTGTTGAAATTTTATTCTCAGTGTTCTTACCCTGTGCATTTGGGAGTGTTATCACCTTTTTGCTGATTTTAATGGATATAATAAGCCATGTACCTCTGCTCATGACTTCTTTGAGGGACTTCTGGATTTTTTTTCTTCCTCTTCTCATAAAACCTCTTGGCATCTCCACCACGACCCTTTAAATTAACTGTCTCATCCCGGATGGTCTTCCATGTCTTTTTTAAATCCTCTTTCCTTTGAGACAGCTAATTTTAGTTCCGGAACTTAGATCGCACCTCATACTTAAAAGGGGGAAATGATAGGATCATTTTTCTAGTTATGTGGCAAAATTATAAATATATAAATATATAGTGTAAATATAAATGTTGATAATTACATGTTGGTAATACCAGGCGGTGGTGGTGGACACCTTTAATCCCAGAATCAGAGGCAAGTGGATCTCTAAGTTCAAGGCCAGCCTGGTCTACAGAGCTAGTTTCAGGAAACACTGTCTCTAAAAATCAAAAGAAAAAGAAGTCGTTGGTTTAGATAAAAGTATTAAAGATAACAGTGGATGAGTCTGGGTCTAAAAGTACACAGGTGTTCTTTGAAATGGTTTATTCTTGCAAACTTCTTTGTACATTTGTAGTCATTTCTAAGTGAAATGGTTTTGTTGTTGTTTTGCCTCAAGCTACCTTAAGTAGCATTCTCTTTCTTTGACTTTCCTCTCAATATCAATACCTTAATAAAATACTTTGTAAAGCAGAAAGTCTTTTTAGGCTGGCCTTAAAGTTGCTGTAGTTCCTCCTGCTTTACCTGCTGGGTGTTGGGTTTGCTGGTTTGTGAATCATGCCCATTTTTTAAAGTAAACATCTTCTAGAATGATTTTTAATGTTTTCAATTATAAATCCTGTTATCTCCTTAAACTAACACCCTCTTCTCACATGCTTTCTAACACTGCTCCTCACGTAGCACACATTCTCATAGGAAGACCATTTACTTCTTGCCTTCTACCACCCATGCCCCAAATAGAAAGCTTCTAA
This sequence comes from Bramus lutescens, assembly GCA_001685075.1. NCBI lineage: Eukaryota > Metazoa > Chordata > Mammalia > Rodentia > Cricetidae > Bramus > Bramus lutescens. Next base: position 7,527 of record LOEQ01008754.1, read on the forward strand.
CAGTATGTGGGGGAAATAGAGACCCATCCCCCATGAATTGCAGTTTCCTTCCTTCCTACTTACGTATCTCTTTTGTATCTCTTTTTATCCTCTTACAAAGGCAGAATCCTAGCCCTTCCTATTCTTACATATCTCATTTTTACTTACCTTTTCTCACATCTCTTAAGTCTTTGTTTTCTCAAAAAAGTATCCAAGGATCTTTGTTGCCAAGATAACTCTTTTATTTAATTGCATCTTTTCCAACAAACTTCCATCCTGTCTCTCTCTTTTTGTTATATATTAATTTTTAAAGGATAATTTGAAATACTTAGTACCTTCTACATAGCATAATATTTTACTCATACCACTGAATTCTTTAAGTTCCAAGTAGTCTCCAGATTGTCATCCAGGAACCTCTTTCAACCTGTGCTCACCTCAGTGTCCCTGTGTTATATCAGATGATATTAGCCACATTTGATGATTTTGGTTTTCTCCTTTTCCTTTGCCCTTTTCTGTCATGCATTAATATTCACATTGGTGTCCTGTCCTCAGCTTACTCTTTTATCTTAAGTTCCCATCAGCTTCTTGCTGGCCCTCAAGTTCTATTTCTACCTGCTAAGCTCCAGGCAATATTTCTCTATAACATTTCTAACATAGCAGAATTTTCAAATTCATCATTTTCACACCCATCTCTTTCTTAATTAAGGGCATTGTCTCTCATGTAGTTGACCAGCATTGTACTTGATGATTGACTTCTTTATAGCCACCCACAGCCAGTGTATCCTAAATAAAATCAGTGATTTTTGTTTTGAAGTGTCATATTGTCTTATCCGCCTCTTCCATTTTTATGGTGTCTCATCTGGACTTTTCATTATGCTAGTTGTGGTTTTATTAAAAAACATTTTTTTAAGAAGGAGAAAAAATTATTAGGTGGTTTATGATAAAAAACTGTCTTCCACCTGGCTCCAGGTGTAACTCTCTGGTTCCCAATGCTCTGTGCCTATTTATAAATCTTACCTGTTCCCTTTGCCCAGAAGACCAAGTCTGCATTTCTAATCTGTGCTTTGGTACACAGTTGTCTAAATCCCAGTCTGATGATCTTTGCTAAACATTTCACAGTTGATTAAAGTCCATCATCATCACAGCCTGAAAAAGTAGCCACACTGATTTCTATCCTGCTCCTTCTACTCAGCCAAAATCCATAGTGAAGTTCCAGGATTTGTATCAGTTCTATTTTTCTGGTGCTAAATTCCTGCCAGAAGCTATGAGATGAGAAACAGAAGAGAAGCTAGAATTATGGCATCTTCCTGTGTTGTGGGAGCTCAGTCTGTTTAGCCAGTGACAAATATGGGTGACTATTAACCTGTAATTTGTAATAACCTATATAGCTTTAAAAACTAAAGTTTCACATTATAAAAATAAACAATGTGTAAGCAGATGTACAGAGGACAATGACCTCAAAATTGTGACAGTATACAAAAATATCGTAATCAGAGGTAGAAATGTGTAGTGCACTGTGATATAAGTATCCCTAATTCGCATCAGTATACAAAATATCCTAAACATAAGTATAAACATACATACAATATGACAAAAATAATCTTATAATTAAAACAATGTACAAAATATTTTAAGAGAAGTAGAAATATATATATACAATGACATAATTTTATCTACCTTTTATCATTCCTGTATCATATTCCTGGGAAGATTCCTAGAGCATCCTGAATAGTTAAATGGTTCTTTTTCAAGAAAAATATCTTGATACTGGGCTATTTTGTTGTCTCGTCCTCTCTTTTGGCTTTCAAAACATAATTTTTAATAATTGCACTATAGGCAGTGATAGTTTTAGTGCATGCGTGTTATCAAATCGATAATAGAGATTCTAAATTTAAATTTTTTTCAGATTTTTAAAATTTTATGAACACCGTGCTGCTTGCCTGTTTGTATGTGCTCCATGTGCATGTCTGGTGCCTGCAGACATAAGAAGGTGTTGTATCAGCTGGGACTGGAGTTCAGGGTGGTTGTTATGCACATTCAGCATTGGGAAACAAACCAGGGTCCACAGCAGAGCAATGTGTGTTGTTCACTGCAGAGCCATCATTCCTGCCCCCAAGTAATCTAATTTTTAAATAACTCAAATTTAGTGTTTATAGTTTCCATCACAGCTCAAAGTGTCGTTATCCCCAGGTTTGTTTTAACTCTGTATTGCTGGGAATCCAGCATTGTTCACTTTGCTGCAGAGGTTAGTTGTCTTAGCACTATGTGGCTTGAAATTTTTTTTTCATAAATTAAAGCTGTAGTGAAATCTTTGAATGAAAGAATGGATTACACAGATTTTTTTCTTAGTAATTTTCTCAAATATACAGATAGTGGCTAGTTGGGGTTTTTTGTTTGTTTTATTTAGGGTCTCATGTAGATCAGGCTAGCCTAAGGTTCCTAATCCTCATGCCTTTTTACCTCCTAACTGTTGAGATTACAGGTGTTTTGCCACTAAGTCTGGCAATCATATGAATTTGAATGTATTAGTTTTGATTCCCTGTTAACAAGGAACATACTGTTATTTAGCTGTTTCATTAATAGGCTTAGAATTGAAATAGAAGACTTTTTTTTATTTGTAACACATGTCCTTTGAAAAGTAATACATGGCTGATATTACTGTGCTTTCTCAGGAATCCTGTCCTTGAGACTTTGTGATTATGTCAAATCTTCATTGCTGTAGTTTGAAAACCTTTTCCATTTCCATTTCCCTTGATGAAAGTCTTGCTTTTTCTTCAATTTAATACATGTATATTACTTAGTGTGTTACAGTGTATATTTCTACTTAATTGAATGCTGATGTTTTTTTTCCTTGCATTGGCTTTCCATAGTTGTGTATTTGGAATCATTTGATAAGTAGAAATGTTTATTGTGTTATCCACATAAAATTATGTGATCCTTCACTATGTCCAATGTAAACCAACCTTAATTGCCCATTCTTAAAGAACATAAAGTGGAAAAATACCATTTAGCACTTTAAACTTAGTGTAGATAATTATAGTTATTTGGAAACCAGCAGATTTGGAAAAAGAAAGGTAAGACAAAGATGATCTGTAGTGAGTCACCCTCACAGAAAAGAAATGTAAGCTCTCCCAGAGGAAGAGCTCCTGCACTCTGTCTGCCTGTATCTGATTTCACCAATAATCTATTTTAAAATTCCTAAATTCTCATCCAGCTTTGTGTTTGTCTTGCTTTTATTTACATTTTGTAAGTTTCTTTAGCTAGAGAATTTATCTTAGTTTATTTTCCCCTTTTCTACAATCTGAACTAATGGTAAGCTGGTAATAATTCCTTTTTGCCTGATTTACTTCTGTAAATAAAAAAACTTCAATTTTCTTTTGTCATTTATTTGTTTATTCAAAGTATATTGACACTGCAAGTCCTTGGGTTTTTATCTGCCAGCAAACTTAATGGTCCTTGATACTACAAAGCTTGTAGTGGTCTGGAAAGAAAGCACAAAAGTAAGGGGGTTTCCTCCCTGTCTGTTGATACCCAGGTGACCAGGCAGCTCAGAGCTGTCTCAGAAGTAACAAATTTCCGGCAGACCTTTTTCCAGCCCCTACTCACTCCCACTGCTTTTTTAGTGACTAAAGTACATGCTAAGTGATAGGGGTTTTTAAAGATTCTATCAAAGTGATAGGAAAAGCCCAGCATACTCGTGCCTACCTGTAACTGCAGCAGTGAGGAGCTGAGGACCACACGTAAACAAGCATCAATAAGTAAATGGCATGGGGTTTTGATTTTATAAATTTTTGTAAAATATAGCTGACATTGGAAAAATGTCAATGTTTAACTATAAATCGTATGTTAAATTATTAATTGTACTATAGGATATTTAAAAAGAAAACAAAAGAACATTGTAAGCTGGAGCAAAGAGCACCAGAAAGGAGGAGTAAATGGAGATGGTTTAGTCTTCTGGCACATGCAGGAGCATAGAAAGTAGTCAGTGTGGTGTGGGATAGGAATCTCTTGGTCTGTTGATTGGAAAGGAGCTCTTGTTCTCCTCCTCACTCTACAATAGACTAAGTTCCTGATTTAATTAGCAGAGATTGCAAAATAGTATCAGCAACACATACAACATAGCATAGCATTGTTTTTCCTGGCTTCTAGAATATGAGAGCAGCCCATGATGCTGCTGTGATGCTGTCAGTGTGAAGTAGGATTTTATGAGCTTTAGGAAGTCTGCTCTGGACAATAGTGTAGGTCAGTAGATAAGCACTCACCTAGCCTGCCTTAGGTCCTAAATTCAATCTACTACACTCTCCCAAGGACACATAGATGTACAAAGAAATCAGAGAGAAAGCTCAGTTCTTGTAGACTTTAGTACTCTATATTACCATTCCAAGAACTTTTTAACAAATTGAAGCTATCTAAGATCATGTTTAGAGGGTCAGGGAGATGGCTAGCAGGTAAAAGCAGCAACAAGCCTGCTCATTCAGTTCTCAGAACTCAAATGCAGTGGCCTTAATCTGTAATCCTGATACCTATAGGATGGTAGGTAGAGACAGGAAAATTACTTAGAAGCTTGCTCACATGCCTGCCAACCTAGTGTTCACAGTGCATCAGCAGAAACAACAAGTTGGAAATTGAGAACCTATTCCTGCAAATTGTCCTCTGCCTCCACACAGGAGCAATGGCATGCTCAGGCCTTCATTTACATAGACTCATACAAGTTAAATAAACATAATTTTTAAAATAACTTTAAGAAAAGATCATGTTTAGAAATGCTAGTCCTTTTTTATACTCAGTTGTCACATGGACTGGAATACATGTGTTTATTATTAGTATATTCTCTTCCTTGTATGAATTGCATATATAAAAGTAAACCCAATACTCGGGCTGGCTTAATACAAGAAATTTCTTGTTCTTAACTCTTCCCTGGTTCAAGATACCGTCGTGTTTGTGACAAATGCTTTCTTTCCATAAGAGTTCTGACATAGGCATTAAAGGGTTTATTTCTCCTTTATGAATTCAGCCAGCATAATGCTGATGTACTTGAAAATAAAATGTGTAAAAAATTTGCTTAATCATATATACTGCTTTATTCTTTGAGAAGATCAGACCATTCATTTAGCTTTTTAGCAGGATGCAATGCAGGTGTCAGTTGCTTACAATGATCTCTAAATTACAAAAAGATTATGTTGTTTTAAGGCTGGGAAACATTACTGAAGTGATGCAGCAAGGTTTTAATGTTTTGACTGAATGGAGCTTGGTAGTGTTTACTATCATTAGTCATTTGAGCACAGTGACATTGAAGAGTTGCTGAAAGCTTACTCTTCAGTTGATCTTTTGACCATGTGTTTACAGTATTTGTTTTGCATGTCCTAGCATAATTAGTTTAGACTTCCAGTTGTAGCAATAGGAAGAGTTTTGTGTGTGTTTGTGTGTGTGTGTATATATATATATATGCATGTATTTGGTAGGGCAGCCGAATTATAATGGACCAATTATTCAACTCAGAGTAACTGCATAGATTTAGGGAATGCAGTGATCAGTACATTTATTCTGTCAAGCTATGTCAACACAGGAACTCCTATGAGAAATGTTTTTGTTGATTCATATCTTTTTGAATGACTATATATAGCATACAGATCAATGTGTAATATTAGTGAGAAAATTCCCTGCTTATTTTTGATTTCTAGGGAACATGTCTTAGGTTCTATCTCAACTTGTGAAAAACGACTCTTCTATAACGTGACTTGGGTGGTATCACTTCAGCAAGGCTTCCCAGCCTTAAAATGGCATGATGTTTTTCTAATTTATAGTTCATTGTAAGTAACTGACACCCCCATTACATTCTGCTAAAAAGTGAGTGACTGGTCTGGTCTTCTCAAGGACCAAAGTACTTATACGATTAAGCAAATTTTTATACATTTTAATTTTGAGGTACATCAGCTTTATGTCAGTATCTTGAACCGGGGGTGTTGAGAACAAGAATTTTCTAGCGTTTAGCCAGCTCTACTAGTGGAGTTACTTTTATATGTAATTCGTACAGAGGATTCAAAATTTGCATAATTTTGAAATCTGTCCTTTTATTTATCAGTTTCAAAATAGTCATTACAGTATATTTTGAAGGAAGTTAGAAAGAAATTCATATCTTCTAGTTTCTACTGAAAACCAAACAGATAGATAGATGCTAATAAACTTGATACTAACCAACTTCAAATGTTGTAGAATCTTCTAATATCAGAAAATTGGAATTATTCTAGCCCCTTATCAAATATTTTAAATAGTGGAACTACTACATCCCTGGGCAAAATACTGATTTTTTTTTTAAAGTAACATCCCAACTTAGGTGTATTTTGTTAGGTTGAATAGAATTACATCTTCACCAGCAACTCCAGTATCTAATTGTAATTATTTAAATGGATCACATTTTCTTCAGTTGCTGTAGCTTAAACTGATTTTTTTCTCAGCATTGCCCTTGATGACATCTTGTGCTTTCTGTTTAGCTTGTAACACTTCAAGAAGCAAAACTGCTGCTAAATGAGGATGATTACCTTATTAAAGCTGTGTATGACTACTGGGTAAGAAAGCGGAAAAACTGCAGGGGCCCATCCCTCATCCCCCAGATGAAGCAAGAGAAAAGAGATGGCTCTACCAACAATGATCCTTATGTCGCATTTCGGAGGAGAACGGAGAAAATGCAGACTCGGAAGGTAATAATAGCCACATTGTATTTCATTGATTGTAGCTGTATTTCATTGACTATAGTTTGATTGTATTTACTAGAAAACCGTGACACTGATGGCCTGAAAGCCTATCTTTCAGTTGATCTTTTGAGCATTTGTTATGCCTGCCTTAGCAATCTGTTAATAACTAGTTTAGACTTCCAGTTGTAACTATAGTAAAAGCTGTGTGTGCTTATACACTTGCAGGTTTTGAGTTCACTTATGAATCACTTCTATTGGAGAAGCTAAGAATCTGAACACTACTTTTTCTTGGTTACTGGGGAGTTTTGAAATGGCATTCTTGTTCTTACAATTGAAAATGGTCTTGTTGCCTCTAAGTTTTATGGGCTTTTAGGAAGTAAGGAAAACTTCTTTCAAACCTGTTCTGAAAATTACCAAAAGTAACAATGGCATCTTTTCCTCACTTTCTTAATTGTCATTTGTGTCAGATTATAAATTAACAGACACGTCTACATCTGAATTCCAGAAGTGTGAGTCAGAATTTAAGAGAACTAAAATTTTGGGCTGTGGAGTGATATATTAAAAATAAAAATGGAAGTATTGTTTCAGAGGATTGTTCACTGGCTTGCATTTATCATAAGGAAGGAACAGTAAATACAACACATGGTATCATAGTCTGTTAACTTCACAAGAAAACAGGAACACTTAAGATAATAAAAACTAAAGAATTATAATTTGGAACAAAGCATTTTCTGTGGATTCTTGTGTCTGTTAACATTGAAAGCTTATCTTTGTCAGCTGTTAATGTAACAGCTGTGAAGTACAGCAGATGCCGGGATTTGTATTATTTTAAGAAAAACTCTCCTACTGGTTAATAATTAGAGCTTTTGTATGAGTCTTTTTTATGAATGTGGTTTTCCTAAACATAAGAGGATGGATTTTCCAAGAATATATGGCTGTCACTAGCACAGACCCATTTCGTAGTTCAGTGCCTCAGTTTTAGCAAAGAAGAGGTAAGGATTTGGAGGTTGCAACATCTTAATTAGAAAAGATTGAGATGAGTTAAATTTGTGACCACAGTAACTGTTTGCATGTGGACTGGCTGTGAAGAAAGGCTTGTCAGCATGGGCAATCTGAAGTTGTCTTTTGAAAGCAGTGTTGTTGGTTGGGTTACACTATGAACATGACTGTTAATGATCATTTCTGGAGGGAAAGTGGGATTGTGCTTCTTCTAGTGAGAAGGTGTGAAATCTTTGAAATTGATGATTTATTTGCATATAAGTGACATTCCAGATGTAAAAGTCTACTTTGTTATTTTTCAGCAGTGTATTGTACAAATTACTAGTAATTGTTTCTTAAATTTGGAAGTCACCACCCCACAATCACCAAACCAAGCTTTCCTGACGTTGCTTCTCGCCTTTGTCTAGCTCACTATTTTCATTTTCCTCTGCAGGGTCCTACATTTTCCTTTTCAGTACTCACAGTTTTCATTCTTCTCTTCAATTGTAGACTAGATGGATTATCCCTGCCATGCATTGTGTGCTATTAACAAACGTTAATTGTGTTTCAAAATTAGAAAGATGGGGAAGGGCTCCATAGATCATGCATGCACACTAGGTATAGAAGAGGTGGGCAGGGTGGGGCATGCAGGGATAATACTGTTGATTACGAAGCCTTGCTCCTTTTCTTTGCTTCTTTAAATAAACTAAAAGACACTTATAACTTGTTCAGAGGTCAAAAGGACTACTGTTTGCACAACAGTGCTTGCATGGCAGTCTAGAATTTAGCCTCAAGTCACTGAACTAAAATTAACTTGGACATTAATAAGTGCTTTAGGACGTTTTTACACCAGATGATCTTATCTGAATGTACTGGTTAGAAAGTCCTAACCAACACGTGTATTTAATATGTTAACTACGTAGATACAGTCTTATTTATTGCCTGTGCCATCTGTCTACCTCTGACTCAGAAAAAATAATTGGGTAGGAAAGGAAACTCCCAGGTTCCCAGTTCTACCTGTGCACATCAATCATCTGTGAATCATCTTTTATTACAAAAAGATATGCAGTTGATTTCAAATGACAGCAGTTTAAAAATCAATTCCCTATGGATTTGATGATAGGTACAGAAGTATAATTTTTAGCTGCATAAGAAGAGAGTTAATCCTGAGGAGCTGGAGAGATGGAGCAGTTAAAAGCACTTGCTGCTCTTAGAGAAGACCTAAGTTTGGCTTGCAGTTTACAACTTATGTAACTTCAACTCCAGGATGACTCAACACTGGGGCTCTATGGGCACCTGCACTCATATATGCGTAGGTGCACACACATATCATTAAGATAAAATAAAACATATATGAAAAGGTTTTTCAAAAGAAGCACGAGTTAGTTGGCGCTGAGACAGTTATAAGAAGGGGTAAAGAGTCAGAAACTAGAGAGTAAGGCCATTTGAAGAGAATAGAAACAGTGTCAGTGTGAACTTGTTTTTAATATTGATGAAGTATAAAGATAAGCCTGGGAGAAAAATTCTGCTGTGCAAGAAAATAACCTTGGAGCCATATTAGGGCACAGGAGCCGCCCTGAAGAGATCTGGGAAAGTTTAAGCATCAAAATAATGAGAGTAATGAATCATAACTCATAGAATAGCCCGTGAGCCCATACTTAGATAAATGGGAGGTTAAGGTGGAGACTGGGTACATGTAAATGTTTTTAAGTCAGTACTCAAAGTGATGAGTTTCATGTTTGTCTTTGTGCTGTCTTCCCCAATTCCTAACACTGTTCTCCACCTGCTGGTCCTCTTCTTAACTCCTGCAGATAGTCTTTGTCTTAGGGTTTCTTTTGCTGTGAAGAGACACCATGACCACGACAACTCTTATAAGGAAAACATTTAATTGAGAGGGCTTGCTTAAAGTTTCAGAAGTTTAGTTCAATATCAACATGGCAGGGAACATGGTGGCATGCAAGCAGCTGTAGTGCTGGAGGAGTTGAAAGTTCAACATCTTGCAAACAACAGGAAGTCGACTGGAAACTTGAACAAGAGACCTCAAAGTCTGCCCCTACGTTGACACACTTCCTCCAACAAGGCCACACTTCCTAATAGTGCCACTCCTTTTGGGGGCCATTTTCTTTCAAACAACCACAGTCTTCCCTTATATTCTGTGTCACATATATTAGTGCCTCCCTTCAAGATCTACTCATCCTCTTTTTGCTGTCATGACTACACATGTACACATCTGTATACATACTAATTTAAATCTAGATTGGAGGAAATGTATTTGTCTTTCTGAGTCCTGGCTTATTTTATTTAACATAATGATCTCCAATTTTTATTCATTTTCTTTTAAACTTAATTTCATTTTTATAGCTGAAAAAAATTTCACTATGTATATGTGCTTTTTCTTTATCCATTTATTACATCTTTTTTTAGATGTCCATACATAACTTAAAAATCGACAAAAATAGTTTAAACTTAACCATTTGGCAGCCATAATACTAATAATTACTCTAGGTGAAAGAACCATTGAACGTTAAACTCATGAGAGAAATTTTAATGACAAACAATGCTTATGTAAGTAATTATACAGCATACTAGGTTAGTTTAAAAGAGAAAATAATATTTTAGCAGGTAAACCTGACAGGCACCATCCTAATTGAGTAATCAGCAATAAGAGGACAAATTGTGTTATCTAACTCTTGATAGGGTGTGAGACAGAGTCAGTATCATTTCTGTGGTAATTATGCCAAAAACATACAACCTGAATGTAATCATGGGAAATATCAATGAAACTTAAATTGAAGAAGACACTATAAAAATAAATATTCCCCATTTAAAAAATGGGGTCATGATGATCACAGAAAAAGGAACTTGTCCAAATAAAGAGTTATTAGAATCATAGGAACTAAAAACCGTCTTTAACCTTGGAGTCAAACTTGCAAAAAAGTTAATTTTGAAAATAAAATTACCATCTCACTAATTTTCTATTGATCTTAGTTTCCAGATTTTGGTTGCTCTGCTGTGATTGTATAAAAACACTGTTTTTGGAAAAGCAGATTAGAATATTAAGGGACATTTGTTCCTCTCAAACTTGGAAAATACTGCAAATATTATGTATATTTATACACCTAACTAGAGATTTAAAAAAAAAAAGATAGTTAAACTTTAAACCTTTGGGAGATCTGGTTAAATATCCATGGAAAATATTTGTGCTGTTTTTGTAACTTTGTATGTTTGAAATTATTTTAAAATAAACAATGTTTTGAAGAGTAGAACAGACACAGCAGAGAAAAGAAAAGGCTAGGAAGGGTAATTTAGGTGGGTGTGGCATCATTAATGTTCACTTTTTGATTCTTTGTATCTCTTGTGCACATTTGGGAAGCACACAGAGTATTAGCAGAATAGTAGGCATTTTAATGTTTGCTGTTGATTGTGTTCATTTTTTTTCAGTTAGAAATTATTTCCCGTTTACCCTCCAAAATTGCTTACAACTATGTTCTGCATACTACCTTTTGTCACTGAGTGCTGATGTGGGGGAGGGAGATAAGGTCAGTTTTCTTTTGGCAAAATAAGATAATCTGTTAGCATTTAAAAATACTCCATATGCAGTAACATAAAGGAATATGGTTTATGCTATTTTCAGTATAGGATTATTTTCCAAGTCCAAGGAACTATGCAAAAAAAGAAAAATAAAACTCAGGACTTAATATTTTCATTCATAACCTCTTGTAAACCTTTGATATTCTTCAGATTCTTTCTAATATTATATTTAGTTGTTAACTCAAGAATAAGATTGCATAAGAAGTAGTAGAGGTCTGTATTTAAATATGGCTCTGTATAAGTCAGACACTGTGGGGACATTGACTGAGAGCACACGTCACTGGTGATTTTATATTCTGATGACTGCTGCTTAATGAAACCATCTTTTAGTTGAAGTCATGTTTTATGCTTACAAGTCAAAAGTTACCAGTGTTTTGAAGTCTAAAGATTTTGCTAGATCTCTTTCATCTTCAATGATGTATCTATCAACGCATGAGAATGCCATTTCTTGAGGTGCTATCAATGTACTATTTTTAGTTTTCTGAGTTGCTAGAAGTGAAGCTTTGTCATTTTTCTCGAGTATATTGTATTGCTGTGAACCTTTTAGCCCCCACCTACAGATTTGTTGGATAGACACTTAGTCTACTTTTTAGGTACCTTGATCTTGGTAGAACTGTTTTTATCATTGGGTAGAACGTTACTGCAGTAAAAGGATTTCATAATTTTTATATACTACATTTTGTGTCAGTTGGATTTTTTTTCTATATTGGAATTATTCTTTTTGTGCCATTAGTTATCAACATACATAAATTTTCAAAGTTAAACAGATGAGTTCTTGTGGAGTTGCTATTTGGGTATTTGTTTGTTTTAGTAATTTAAAACTTATTCAAATTTAGTAAGAGCTTGTTAAATGAAACTGGAAACATGGATAATTTCATTATTCTCTAAAATTATTATTTCCAAAGAACCGTAAGAATGATGAAGCCTCTTATGAAAAGATGCTGAAGCTGAGGCGGGAGTTCAGCAGAGCCATAACAATTTTGGAAATGATTAAGAGAAGAGAGAAAACCAAAAGGGAATTATTGCACTTAACTCTGGAAGTCGTGGAGAAAAGGTAACATTACCACTGTTCATACTAGGGCCATGCTAGCCAGGCTTTATGTCCGTAGAGAGTGATTGTATAGTGGAATTTCATTTTTAGCTTTACATTTGTAGTAACTAGTTGTTTTTAAAATAAATGTGCTGTGGTTTAGATTTCATTAGGGAGAATTTTGGTATAGAGAATTAATCTTTTTAGATATTATCAGAATCATTGTACTTTTTTTTTAACAAAACTGAGGGATTATTTTGCCCTTTTCTTTATATTAGTTTATCTTCAACACTGTTTATAGGCAAAATTTCCTGTTTCTATTCTTCAGAATTAGTATCTACAAAATATTTTCCTGCATAATTAAATAGACTGAAGTTCCATTAAGTTTTAGGGAGTTTGTGTTACTTCTGAAGTAAACATTCTAAGGAATATTCCCAGTGCCTGATAAAAAATACATTATATGAGAAATTCATTTATCATATGCCTTAGACTTTTTTAAAGTTTCTTGTTTGTTGTGTTTTTAACTGAATTTCAAATATAAACTTTGTTGTTTCTGTAACTTTTCTCTTAACAATAATCTGATATCCTAAAGCTAGGCTTGGTGGTCCATACCTGAAATTTGGACACTTGAGGCTCTGTCTCACCCCTTCCCATCCCCTCAAATTGATAGTTCTATTTTGCTCGTTCAATTACCTAAAATGGCGATGGTGGCGCATGCCTTTAATCCCAGCACTTGGAAGGCAGAAGCAGGCGGATCTCTGTGAGTTGGAGACCAGCCTGGTCTACAGAGTGAATTCCAGGCCAGGCTCCAAAGCTACACAGAGAATCCCTGTCTCAAAAAACAGAAAACAGTTAAATAAAATGCCATAATTTTTAATATGTTTTCCTTAATCTGTTTTATTTTCTTATACTTTATTATCTTTTCAAGATATCATCTGGGAGACTATGGGGGTGAAATCCTTAATGAAGTAAAAGTTAATAGATTGGAAAAAGAGTTATATGCCACACCAGCAACTCTTCATAATGGAAACCATCACAAAGTTCAAGAATGTAAAACTAAGGTAAATAATTCTTTGGAGAGAATCATGGGTGGTAATATTAATCACATAATATGGTGGTAAAGGAAGGAAGTAAATGGCATGGTTTGTTGTTGTTATGTCACCACTCTGAGAGAGGTCTTTAAATATAGTTGACCTGTTAGTCACCTCAAGTACTCTGTGACTTCTAGCTCATAGCTGGTGTTACATTACAGTTTGAGGTCATGTCTACCAAAGTTCATTGTTTTGATGTGCTGTCTGCTTCTGTAAAGAACACGGTCATTGCCAGAACCAGCATTTGCCAGTTACATACCTTGGTTGACTTTAGAAAGTCCTCTACATTCTGGAATATGGCTTATTCCAAGTAAAAGAGCTAGCCTTGGTGAACAATTTTTAGGTTAAAGAATTGTTTTTATTTAGTGCTCATTTGCTGTATTCAAGTATTATTTAACTTGGGTATGTAAAAATTCATAGAGCCTTTAATAAGAAGTTTAGATTTAAATAAGCATTGACCTGAAGCATCTGAACAGTAAGTAGAGACTTATGCTGCAGCAAGATTTTATAAGTGACTAGGGGTGTTTGTGGAAAATTCATCTTTTAAAAATGTCATTGTTTTTCATGGGTTCATTTTTAAACACCAAGGAAGAATGTGGAGCAGTGGGACTCCTCCTCATTCAACTCCTGTCAGTTCAACCTGCAGGTTCTTATTAATCACAGGCATCTAGCCCACATCGGATTCCCTTTGAATCACACTCGCAAAGACAGCCGAAAAAAGTGAGCAGCAACAAATGTCACTTTGAAAACTACTCTTTAATCCACTGTGTATTAGTCAAAGCCTTTCCTAAGAGTATGATTGCTGAACATTTGAATATAAAATTTTAACCCATAATTATTGACAGAATTACATTGAATCAATCTTTAGGTCTTATCTAAGTAAATAGAAATAGCCTAACTATTATTTGTAGAGATACAATGTAATACATTTATTGTCTTAACATGCACACATAGTTACTATATTTAATTTTCATTCAGCCGACCTTAAAACATGAAGAATTACTGAGAATTTGGAGTTTTCCTTTTGATCTAATAGTTTATACCCAATTATCCATCTCTATCAAGCAGCTTATATTTCATTAAGTATGATCTGTCCCTCAAACAGCATTTCTGATGTGTGCACTGTTTCTCATTCTAAGGTAATTTTAATATCTTGGCTGTATGATTCAATATATAATTTCCTTAATAATTTTACACTTTTAATGTTGGTTTTTCTTTGTTGCTCAGAACAGTCTTTCCAGCATTTTTTTTTTTAAAGTGGCAGTTCCCCCTTTATCAAAAGCAATACCAGCCAGTCTATAAAACAGAAACAGGTCTCTGCTTTGTGGAAAGAAGGAGGGCCCAGCCCTTCAGTAGGCCCCTTTGCCAGATGGACTCCACAGAACCCTGGGGTACTTGAGGACCGTTTGATTATTGTTCAGTCAAGGCAATAATTATATGTTGTAAAAAATGAAAGTGTTTGTTTAGCTCATAAGCTTATTTTTCTCAAAAGATTACCACATGTAGACAGTTTTAAAATTGGACATTAGTGTAGAACTAAATTAATAAGTTTGTGATCTATTCAGTTACTTTTAAAATAAAGTAATGGATTTTGTTCACCAGCACAGTGGATTTAACTAAGAATTAAATTTAAATACTTTAAAATACTGAATGGTTTGATAATATAACAATCTAAAACTATTTATAAAAACAAACTTAAACACCATAATTATTTCTCATTATAAATTACAGAAAGTAAATCTAAATCATGTTTCAGTTTATGACCATAATAAAGTTTTCATAGTTAAAACAATAATTCAGATTAACTCCTAAAGAAAAGTGTATGTTTTTCAAAGAGCAGCATAGTTTTTCATGACTTCTAAAATGATTTTCATTTCTTCCTTTTGGGGGAAAATCCGACACGTAAACAGCACCCTCATCATTTGTCTTTGAAAGAAGAGGCTTCTGACGTGGTTCGTCAAAAGAAGAAGTACCCAAAGAAGCCTAAGGCAGAGGCTGTGATAGCTCCTCCGCAGCCCACTCCTGAGACATTGCCTGTGATCAATAAGAGTGACATTAAGCAATATGACTTTCAGAGCTCAGATGAAGATGAATTTCCACAGGTGCTTGTTTGAAACTGTTTTAAACACATGTCCTCCTACTCTTTTGTTTGCTGTATCTTGCAACGTGATTGGCATCTTAGTCTTGCTTCTGCTTCGCTCACATAGTGCTATAAAACATTTTCTACATATTCATAAGTGCACATGGATACACACATGTTGCCACTCACAGTGTTTACTCGGGATTTTCTGTTAGCTGTAGAGATGTGTTCTGTGGGATATTTAAATAGTTTCAGGTTTCCCCTTTTATAGAAACAAGCATCTTCTTCCTGTTGTTGGTAAAGTGGCCTTTTAGAAATAACGTTACTGAGTCCAAGATATCAGTATTTGAAAACATTTAAGCATGAGTACAAATATTTAGCAGTAGTTCACTTTCTGTCAAATTCTACCAACATAATAGTTTTTTATATTTAATGTAAATTTTATTTATTTGTGAGGTAATAGCTATTTTACTTTAAAGAAGATGTAAAAGAACTAATTAAAGTTTTTACTTGTGAAAACTTGTTAACTGTTCAACAGTTTCATAGCAAAGTATTTAGGATTAATTTTTTTGCATTTCATTTCTTCAGTGTTATTTTTAAAACAAGAGTTTTATTTTATATATTAAAGGATCAGGTTATTTTTCACAAAGCACCTGGTCTGACAGTAATCTATTTTTCTTTCTAATTATGATATAGAAAGCATTCAAAAGAAAATACTGCAAAAGCTTGAATCTGCTATCAGATGTGTCATGTTTTAATATTTTTGTTTATTTAAAATCACCTTTCTTTTAAAAGCCAACATCAAAAATATAACTTTAGAAGTAAGATTGCTTGTAAAGACTTTTATTGTTCAAGCCATTTAAAATCCCAGTTCATAAAAATGTGCCTCCTGTGGCTATATTATTTTTTTACCCTGTCACTGACTTTTCTCCCCCAAATGATATTCTGGCATTCATATGTATTAATAAATGCACAAAAATACGCTTTATTTTATATGTTACTGGGAACCACTTAATGAAACCAGTCATTACATTTGTCAGAAGAATTGTCCAGTTAGTCTGGGATAACCCTTTGCAGGCATAGAACGGTCATCAGATGACGATTTTGAAGAAATGAGAAATGTAACAAATAGTGGATCTACCAAGTTCTTCCAGGTAGAGGAAATAAAGACAGGCACTGGAAACAGAGATTCAGCATTGTGAGATAAATGTGACAGTTTAGCATTGCTGAAGTCAGAAGAGAGAGGAAAAGGTGGAAGGGATGAGGTATTAGGAGTAGGCAAATGGGAAATTATTAAAAGCTTAAGTCAGAAAATGACATGGTTAAATAAATGCATGTAAAACTTGCAGAGTAGGTTACTGTCAGTACTTGTGAGAACCTAGAAAGTCTTGCATATTCTCTGTGTTCTATAAAAAGGATGCCATGAGACACTGTAACCATAAGGGGAATGTGTTCCTGATTGCTATCCCATCCACTGCCTTAGATAAGGGCTCACTCGGCATACATTCCTTGTATATCAAGGAATCTTCATTTCAGCTCATAATTTTTATATTTATTCACGTAATCCCCAACCTCCATCCCCACATTAAAATTGCATTATACAACTTTTAGGGTTTTCTGGAACCTTTTACTAAGTCTTAGTAAACTTTCATTAGTTTTGATGGTATTTTCACGTTACTGAGGACTGCTTGCCTGTTCCTTGGCATCACTAAATAATGTGATGTCTAAATTCTTCTTCTAAATTCTCCCAGGGGTGGATTTCAGGACACGTAGGAAAAGATAGCATGCTGTCCAGTAGAAAAGGAACAAGGGAGGAGAGCATTGTAGGCAGGCTGACTAACAGATTGTAGTTGGGAAGAAGGCCTATGCCTGCTTTGATTATAGTTCCGGTCCTACTGTCATCATCGCTCTATGGTGCTACGTTCCTGTGCATGTTGGAGTATTTCCCTAGAGAGTGTGAGTTGGGAAGAAGTGCTTCATGCAAAGAATTGTTGGACAGTTCATATCACTTCTTGTCTGTTTTAGAAGAGTTAGATACTTGCAAAGGAATCAAAAGGTAAAGTTAAGGTTTCTTTATAGTTTTGAGTTGGGAATCGATACCTCAAGAAGGAGAATTAACCTTGGCTCGCTGTGCCTTTCTCCTCCGTGGGCAATTGAACAGATACTGGAACCTCAAACAAATGCCCTTTTCCCAAGGTGACGCAGTTTGGAATTAAGGTGGAGAAAAGAAAATCCTCTCTAAAAAGGAATAAAGGATTTGTGATTTTAAAACTGCCAAGTAAATATGATTAAGCAGACATTTATGAGAAAAAGATGTACTGCAAAGTAAAGTAAGACAATGAAAACTTAAGTACTAAGGTTTTTATGGTATTTAACTCTTAGGGTGGACATTTATATTTATTGTTTCTCTCATGTATCAAAGTATATTTTGCATGTCACTTAACCTGTTTTTATGACATAAATTGTGTTCTAGTGAATCAATGCTGCCCTTGGGGTCCCCATCAGATTATATAAGGATATTTGACTGGTAGCGTCTGGTCCTGGCAAAATCCTTTTTAATGTAGCAACTCAAGTCTTTATACTTTACTGTTGTGGTCTTAAGCTTTTTCTCAGCAACGAATCTATTTATAATTTAGCACATTTCTGTCTTCTATTTTGTTTCTGACCTGTTAGGTTAAGCACAGATTTAAAGAGCTAGAAAGATGGTTCAGTGGTTAAGATCACTTGCTGCTCTTAAAGAGGACCTGGGTTTATTTCCAGTACCTACAATGTGCCTCACTGCTATTTCTCTGGTTCCCAGGAATCTAATGCCCTCTATTTCCTACCATTTGACTTTTATTATAGAATGAAGTTTCCAGATAAAAATACAACTACCAATAGGGGAAGCATAATTGTCATTAAGTATTTATGACTGCACAGTTTAGAAAAATGGGGTATATAAACATTGTACTAATTTTTAAGTCTAGCCTTTACATCCAGAAACAGGAAAACAATACCATGTGTACTTAGATGCAAGAGTGAATCTTAAAAATATGGATTTATAGCCACAGAAAACATTTGCCAGTTATTAAATGTTTAGGATAAATTAGCTACTCACTGAATGTAGGCAGGCGTGTTGTGATCTGGTTTTATTTTTGATCATTATGTACATTCATCAGTTAACTTGATAACTGCTAAATAGAACACCTGTTTTATCCAGGTACCATCTCCAGCATCAGAACCTGAAGAAGAAAATGATCCCGATGGTCCCTGTGCTTTCAGAAGGAGGGCAGGATGCCAGTATTATGCTGTAAGAACTTTGTTTTTTGTGATATTTTTGTGAGCTGGAATTAAGAGAGCATTCATATCAAGGTAACTTAGGCTGAGTCTAAAAGTGGGAAGTGCATCAGTATTTTTTATTTAATGCCTCCTGTAGTGTGTCAGTACCAACAAAAGTAGATGGAAGATACCAAATTTTTTCAAAGGATATTAGAATCCTTTACTTGGAAATAGACAATTTATATTTTAAAAATTATTTCATTTGGAGCTTTAATTCTAGCTTTAGCAATTTTGAAAATTGCACATGTCAAAGTAGGCTTTGGAACTTTGGTGGTTTCTGAATTTTCACTGAAATGTGTGTGTGTGTGTGTGCGTGCGTGTATGTGTCTGTGGAGTATAAAATACTCTGTAAGTTTAATTTTTAAACTTCTTTCATGAGAGTGTTGTCTTATAATTGTATCCATAAATTTCAGACACATTTAGCAACCTCTTTGTGTTATTTTTTATGACTTTTTAAAAATGTTGCAAGATCCCCGGTGGCAGTAGGCAGCAGAA
>LOEQ01008754.1:26993-50065 GCA_001685075.1 Bramus lutescens
GGGAGGGAGTGGGCGTGGCTTGTCTCTTAAAGAGACAGAACAATCATTACATTATTAATGTCATATTTTGGGTGCAGTGTTGAGAGAATGACCTTGACTTTCCAATACTAATGCCATTAAGCATGGAGCTATAGAGCAGTGAAGGTGGTTTTACCCTTTTAACATGGTTTATAGAAACCATGTGATTGCATTGTTGTATGTACAGATAGACAGCTTTTTGGGTAGTAGACTTAATGTAGGAAGGGTGGGGTTTTGTCCTCAAGTTAGGCTGATAAAAGAAGATAAGACTACTATGGAAGGATGAGACAGAAAAACAGAATGATCCGAGAAATAGGCTCTGCATTCCTTAAGAGTAAAGAGAAAGCTTAAGCTTAACCTGTGCATACATTTCAAATTTTTGTTGTCTGTAGCACACCCCCTTAAAAAATGCATTCTACTTTATCACATAGAAAGAAATAATTAATAATTTTATCTACTCCCTATGTATAAATAAATACTAAGATATAGTCTTCTTAGGTTTTTTTTAATGCATTACTAAATGTATTTAGTATAGATAATTTGAACAGGAAACTTATATAATTTTATAAATTTTAACTGGATTAATTAATACTTTTAAACCCCAATTTTACAGTTTTTCATCTAAATTTTGGTTATTCTCCTGATAACTACCTTCAGTCATTTTTTATCATGATTTAACTTTTCTTTCTCTCATAATTACTCTATTTTCTCTCTCTCTTT
Source organism: Bramus lutescens (assembly GCA_001685075.1). Lineage (NCBI taxonomy): Eukaryota > Metazoa > Chordata > Mammalia > Rodentia > Cricetidae > Bramus > Bramus lutescens. The sequence goes on from LOEQ01008754.1 coordinate 27,732, forward strand.
ACAGCCTCGTTTGGACCATACGTGTGAAAATTCAGAGCTGGCAGACCTGGATAAGTTGAGGGATAAGCATTGTCTTACAACACTTACAGTTCCAAGAAGATGTATAGGGTTTGCACGGAGGCGAATTGGTAGAGGTGGAAGGTAAGCTACTTTGACCTTGTTTTCATTTTCTAGCTGAAAGGGAAGTGATAAAAAGAATAGCTATGTATTTAATATGTGATATACACATGCACATGTATGTCTTATTGCTTTACAGGGTCATAATGGACCGAATATCTACAGAACATGACCCAGTCCTCAAACAGATAGACCCTGAGATGCTGAATGGTTCTTCAAGCTCTTCCCAAACTATAGACTTTTCTTCTAATTTTTCTCGGACCAATGCTTCCAGTAAACCTTGTGAAAATAGACTGTCCCTTTCTGAAATATTAAGCAATATCAGATCGTGTCGACTACAGTGTTTCCAGCCAAGGCTACTAAATGTACAGGACATTGATAATGAAGAATGTACCTCAAGAAAACCAGGGCAGACTGTGAGCAGTAGAAGAGTTTCTGCAGCATCTGTAGCTTTATTGAACACCAGCAAGAATGGCATATCAGGTGAGCATCAAAGGTCTGTTGCTACCCTTCTCTTCATGTCCATTATGTGATAAATTAACTCATAATCAATTGTGGAGACTTATTTCCTGCTTCTACTTAAGAAATAGATTTATTTTTAGTTTTCAGCATAAGAAACATAGCCCTGTTAAATGGCTTGAATTTGGCATGTAAATGTCTGGTATGGCGAATGTATGGGCTGAACAGTGTTCCTGTGAGCTTACTGCTTACTAGCTGCCGCCTGATAATTGTTGTACAATGCTGTCTGCTTATGTTTAAACAATGTATATTCATTAAGTTGGAGGGAATGTAAGCATTGCTCCTTGAGAATTCTTTTGAAAGCCTTTCTGGCAAAAAAAAAAAAAAATTTAAAGGAGCCTGACTGAATAGTGATTTTGGTCTGATAGTTTATCTTTTTAGTTGAGATCAGAAAGCTCTTTTCCGTTTTAAGAGATACTGTGCTAGATGTGATGGAAGGTAGAGTCAGGAAGATCAGGAATTCAAGATCATCCTTGATTGTATAGCTAGTTTGAGGCTCAAAAAAAAAATACACAGAATATGAGTTTGTGGTCAAATTAATTTAGTGATTTTATGATGTATATATTGTAAATAATTTCAATACCTAGACATTCTAAAATGTAGTTTTGATTTATTTTATTCTGTGGATAATCTTATCACGTGTTTACAAGGATATATAATTTGTAAATGTGTTTATAATGTGTGCAGTGCAACTATGCATGGTATTCTGTAAAATGTGTAATGTAATACTGTTAAGTAGCCTTTCTTATAAAATGTGTTATTTTAAAATAATTCATTTTTCCCTTTTTATTGCCTTCCTCTAAGCCCTCTCAAAGCTTCTCTTCCATCCACCAAGTCCCTATCCCAGTTTCCTGTCCTTTTGTTTTGTTGTGCTTTTAGTTAGGGTCTCACTGGGTTTAATCATGGTCCCTGCTGTGGGCATGGGTGTAAATCTATCCACTAGAGCGTGTGTGAATGACTCACCAGTAGCTACATCACTGAAGACAGCTGACTTCTTCCAGCAACCCTAGATTGCCATTAGTTCCCGTGGATGGTTCATGGCCCATGAGACCCGTCCCTCTCTGTGAATGTTTGTATTTCGGCTCATTCTTGTATAGACCCCGTGCAGTCCACCACAGCTGTTGTGACTTACCACAGTGTTGTAAGCAATAAGGCATATTTCACAGCCTCTCTTCCTATTGTTAATGTCTTAATTCTCTCTATCCCCTTCCCTCGGTGTTCCCTGAACCTTGGATGGGGTGATTTGCAACTGTGGTTTAAAGCAGTCAGTTGTTCTTTACCTCTTGACTAGCTATGAGTCTCTCTGCATTACCTGCTGCTGGCTACAAGCAAATGTATACATATCTGCAGTTATATTAGTTATATTAGACTTCTTTAAAGTTATTTTGAAATCCTTCAGTTTGGAATCTGATGTTCACAATCTTGTGTGTATTGAGCTGTTTTCCAACTTGGTTTAGACATTCATCCATTTAAGCATTGCAGTAGAAAATTAGAATTGTTTGAATGAGTGGAAGTTGACCTGTATTTCCCCGAATATGCTGGTTTATTTTCTCCTAGCTGAACTTTAAGAAACTGACGGCCATTTATCTGAAATGGATAAAAATATGTAGTATAATTTGAGACCATGGAGTTTCTAGAAATCAGTCATAACAAAGTTAAATAATACTACCTTTGAGTCTTTCTTCAGCCAACTTCCAAAATTGTTCAAAATATGTAAATAGAACTTTCTGTACCAAATATTCAAAAAGGGAATTTAAAACATATATTTAGGTGTTTATAACTGTGTTTGACTATATATTGACTTTTTAGTCTATCAGTATAGCATATTAAAAATGATTTGAATGAATTCTCAATTTGAGTATTTACAGATTTCTAGTATATGTTCCATATGAACTCTGGATTTGATGACTGCTTTATAGATTATATATATTCTCTGTTGCTATATCAATTCTGAATATATATTGGTCCAAAATTATGACTTAATGTAACTGAAACTTTTCTCATAATGAGGTACATTATTCATGTGTCATCATGAAAAAACATTACCATCGTAAGTGTGCATGCATGTCTTACCATTTTTTCATGTATTTTTTAATATATTTGCTATAATAGCATAACTTTCTTCCTTCCTTGACAAATTTGGGAAAATGGCTCAAGCATGAGGACCTGAATTTGGTCTCTAGAATGTACACACACACACACACACACACACACACACACTCCCCCATGTGGTACATACATGTAATCCCAGAGCTAAGGAGGTGGAGATTGACACGTCTGGAGCTCTCTGATATCTAGCTGAACTTACTTGTGAAGTTCCAAGCCAGTAATTAGAATCAGCTCTTTTTTAAAAACAAGCAAAAAAACAAGATGGACAGCACCTGAATAATGACACCAAGGTTGTTCTCTCATCTGCACGTGCACTTGCACACAAGCGTGAGCATCCTTACACACAGAATCGATGCTAGTGTTTAAGTAATAACAAAGGTACATTAGAGGGCATTCTGCTTATATTTTATGTGGTATATGTATGTGTGTATCAAGCATGTGTATGCATGTATGGAGACTGGAGTTAATGTCAGTTATCTGATGCTCTCCACTGTATTTTTTTGAAACAGGATCTTTACTGAGCCTAAGCTCACCAATTAGCTATGCTGGCTGGCCAGTAAATTCCAGAGATCTGCCTGTCTGTCTCTCTGGTACTGAGATTACAGGTGCTTTCTGCTTCCCCCTGCTTTGAGCCTGGGAACCTGAGCTCAGGTTGCCATGGTTGTACAGCAAGTACTTTGCTAGCTCTGCCATCTCCACAGCCCCAGAAGCCAGTCTTTTAAAATCAGGTCTCTTGTATTTGTTGGTAATGCAAAGAATTTATTTCCTTCTAGATTTTCTGAGGTCCTCTTCATCCTTGAGATCATGAGAGGTTTTTTTTTTTNAAAAAAAAACTTGTTTTAAAATAGTGGGATTGGTGGCTGGCGATGTTGTTCAGTGGTAGAACTTGCCTATCAGACCCTAGGTTTGGTCCCTTTTACCACTGGGGTAGGGGCAGGGTCAGACATGGGAATGTAGTTACCTAATGAGAAGTCATTTTGTAAACAGCAGCTGAATAACAACTAGAAGGGAATTCCATTAAATTGTTAAATTTTGTCATTTACTCATTTTAGTGAGCTTTAGTCTTGAAAGCTATACATTGTTATGACTAATAAGACAGGCACTTATTTTTACCTGTTGGAGAATATTTCTGCATTATTAATGCTAACTTTTCTTTCCCAGCTGAGAAATCCTAATAAATGAAGTGTTTAAGCAGAAATGAAATCTCATGTACTTAGCAGTAGTGTCTGTTTCTGTGGCATGTTCTTAGTTGTTAAGGCAGTCAGGTAAGGAGGCTATATTGTATGCATCGAGGCCAAGTGACCTAGCGTCTTCTTATTTTCATGTTACTAATAAACATGGTTAACTTTAAAGTCACTGTGTTAAATATGTCTTATTTAATGTATTGATTATTTAGAGACAGGGTCTCTGTATAGCCCATTCTGTCCTCAAACTCAATGATCTTCCTGCATCAGCCTCTGGAGTGCTAGAATTAATTACCTATGTATCCCTTCATATCTAACTTATATTTATTATTTTTATATGCTTCAAGAAAAATTTAAATGTGTGCCCTAAGTATTAGACTAAAACAAAAAACTTGTTTTGAATTAAGTGACAAACATTAGTAATTACTACATAAAGATCTTCCTCCTCCTTCTTTTTTCTTCTTCTTCCTCTACCTCCTTCTTTCTTCTTCTTCTTTCTTTCTTCTTCCTTCTTCTCTGTAGACCAGACTGGCCTCAAACTCAGTAATTCACCTGCTTCTGCCTCCTAAATGCTAGGATTAAAGGCATGCGCCACCACCATCCGACTAAAATAATCTTTCTTAATTTAAAAACTCAACAGGACAGAAGAAGTAAAGACAGGCTATATTTGAACATAATAAGTGAAAAAGCAGAAAAATTATTTAATACAAAATTGTTTACATTCTGTTTTATATAAAAAGCATGTTTTTTTAAACAGTTGAAAAGTGAGGAAGAAAAAATATCTTCATGGAGCTTATAGCACATGGCAGTATTGCATTCTTAATAAGTAGAGTATACTAATTTATAGTCACTTAACTGATATTGTCAATTTTTTAGATTCTTTTATTTAGTATAAAGTTCAAAAAAATACGTTAAATACATGAAACAGCTTTACTTGTTCAAACTTGAAGGGCCAGATTTACATGTAACATGGTTTTACTGATACAGTCAAGTTAACTTGCTGCCGTTTTCTTTTGCGTTTTTGATAGATACCAGCAGTCTTTTTGAGCAGCTCCAGAAACCCCACTGTCATTAATACTTTCCAGGAGGAATTCTTGAGATTTTATTTACTTAGTTTCTTTTCCATTCTTACATTGCCATGTAGTGTTTATAACCATAAAAAGTGTTAGCAAATGAAACTGCTTTAACCACTAACATAAATACTTATAAGGTGTATTTGGGGAGATTATGATTACCTTCAAAGGTAAGAAAAAGGTTCAGATCCAAGGTATTAAAATATTGTAGTGTGCACTGTTTTAATGTTAACTACTATGCTTGGGCATCAGAAGTCTGCTCTCATTATCCTGACCCTTGCAACACTTAGAGTTATTTTCCTGTATCTAGAAGTTATGTTTATAGAATGTTTGTAAGCTTATATGCTAATTCTAATTTCCCTAACTTCCCTAGTCATTTATGAGGACTGCCACTTAAACTCTGCATTGTGACATTGAAGATTTAAGACAGAACCTCCCTATCTGCCTACCCCCAGTTCAGACCCAGATCTGTCCTTTAAAATGAAATCCTGATGAAATCAGTGTTGATTTAAACCATTTGCTATAATTCATAACAAAGACCTTCCTGGTAGAAAATACAAGATAGCATAATCTTGACCACATTAGGTGCTTTCCATTAAACTGAAAACTCATTCTAGGACAATATTTGAAAAACCATACCTTCTCAAGAGTACATCATCTTGGCCCAGTTTAAGAAACACTGTAAAAAAAATTAAAGAGCAAGGGTGGACATAAGTTTAAAAAAAAAAAAAAGATCAGTATTCAGTATTCTGTTTTAGGATGATCATTCCAGAGTATCTAGAACATGTTTCTGTTTTTTCTCTTTATCAGTGGACAGCAATACACAGTTAAGGAATGCTAAGATATATTTCATATACCCACAAGAATAGCTCTGTGGATCCAATCTTAGGACTTTGTAATATGTCACTATAAACTCTGAAGTATCCCAGAGTAATTTTCCTGGGTCACTGTCCAGAAACTAGGAGAGAACGGTGCAAGGAGGTTAGCCCAAGCAAAGCACCATACAGAAAGCACACAGCAGGAAAGAATAGAATGGTGGTTGGTGGCTGTAAAGAGTGTATGGATTCATCTGAATAATCAAAGCTAAGCTAGTACAAGAGGGGTGCCAAGTTTGGTGCATAGAAAGGGTGCTTTTGGAGAACACTGCCAGTAATATGTGGACAGCTAGAAACGCAAAGGTGCTACTCTGTGCAAACTTCAATACAGAAAGGGAGAAATTCTTGAGTAGATATACCAGTCTCTCAGAGGATGTTTGCCAGGAAGACTTGTAAATCCATTTACCTAAGGAAAAGAATGCTTCCCATTTACTTAAAGCAGTCAGTCAAATATTGTCACCTTTCAGTACAGACAAGTTTGTAGTAATTGTGACCTAATAGAACTGTGGGGAGTGAGCTAAATTTCCTCTTAAGCTACCAACTTGTAAGATAGAAGGGTTCATTTGGCTGCAGATGAGAAGAGAGCTTATTATTTGGTCCATCCTCACTTTAGCCTTTGCCACTACAACCCAGACCAAAGCAAAGTTCCTTTCCTGCATTGAATCTCAAGTGGATTCACTCACTGTTAACTGTGACCTTTCTGATGCATTTTAATTGGGCCACTAGATGACCCTGTGTTTAAAAAAAAAAAAACATAGACACATCTCTTGGAAATAATCCAACAATTTATGAAAGGAAAAATAATCCATTTAGGAAGTGTTTTTAATCTTAAATTTTACTCTTTTACTACCAATAGTGAGCCCTGAGAAACAGCTCACTATTGTGTCTGTAGCATGAAAACTGTGTATCTCTTACCACCTTTTCTTCACCACACTGTCTGCTAACAGAGGAATCAAGGTGTTTGTGCTGTAGGTGGGTGCATGTTTATAATAGAAGCAGGAGATCACAGGTTCTAGATCATCCTCCACTGCATAGTGAGTTCTGGGCCAGCCTGGGTCAGGTGAAACCTTGCCTTGAAGGGGTTAGGAGGGGATAATTGTTGCAACTTTCTATCTTGATTACTATTTGTTATTTTCGTCTAAGGAATTTAAGTGATACTAAACAGTACTCTAGAAAATTCTGGATAAAGAACATCATTTTGTTTGAAACACAAAACACCTTAGTAAAGGACTGGATGTCAGGAATGGAAAGAACACACTAAGCTTGGAGTAAAGCAGAGAGGGTATAACTTTAAAAGCCTGTCTATATTGTAGAATTCAGTTTTGTTTGATTTTAGGTTTTGGATTTGGTTTTGTTTGTTGTTTTATCAGTGATTCTTAAACAGAAGTGGGATCAGGGATGAGAGTTTATAGTAATATATATGTATATATACATACATAAACACATACCCTATATATGTCCAAAAGACCACTTGCAGAACCCTTAGTTGGCAGTACTTTGTTAGCCATGGACTAACTCAGGAATAATTGTTCCCTGTGCAGCCTTAGCTAACTTAGCCTTAGCCTTGCTGCTTTAATGGGATCACAGCCAGGTACCACCATACTCAATGTCAAAAATTATTTGATTAAAAATGACAAATTATTCTCTTTACTAATTTAGATATAGTTTACTGTCCTGTATCTGAAATATTTAAGGGGACCAAAGTGTTGTGAATTTTCAAGTTTTTGAATATTTGTGTGAACTTTAGTTATTAAACATCTCTAATCAGAATATCTGGACTTCACAGTGTTCAGATTAAACATCCCTAATTAGAATATCTGGAATTCACAGTGCTCTGATTAAACATCCCTAATCAGAATATCTGGAATTCAAAGTGTTCAGCTTAAAAATTCTTTGACTGTGTAAGGTATTACAATGAAAAGGTTCTGGATTTTAGAGCATTTATGATTAGCAGTGTCAATCACTTGTATTTTATTCTAAATTAGAACCATTTTGCCAACTGCCTCACAGGCTTTGGAAAGGGAAAAAAGAGTCTTATTCACTTATCTGTTTTTAATACAACTAAAAGTGTGATGTCTTATATTTTATCTGTAAGTTAACCAGCATGGGCCACACTTTTCCACAACATAAAGCTCAGCTCTAGTAAAAGAGCAATGTCTTGTTGAACTGAGCTAGGTCTGGATCCCATGCCTTTCCTTTCCAAGTGGCCCAGCACTAGAAGACATGTAAGACTTGCTAAATTATTTACATTTATGGTTTTTCCTCCTGCCTTTATATTTAATAAGCTACTTTTCCCCCAAGGTTTTCAAACTGGAAATTCATGAATACTTCATGTTTTCATTTGATTTTGAAGAGTATAACCTTAGAGTTAATTTTTTTCATTTAAAAATAGAGCACTTGAATTTAACATATACAAAGAAACATATTTGATTTTTGTTGATAATTGAGTAAAATAACTATTGTGTACTTCAAAAATACAGGTAAAGATTCTAAAGTGAACAGTATAATAAATATAGCAGAGTTTGAAATCTTCTCGAAAAAAAATATTTTTCCCTTCATAGCTCAGTAGAAATTCTGATGATATATAAGAGAAATGAAATATGTCTAAAGCTTTGTCCATCTCTGGGCCTAATTCTCTTTATATATTTAAAAAAAGAAAGACAAGACTTTCTAGACAGAGTTTGGCTATATGTCTATATTACTATCAAAATGTTCTCATTTGATAATCTTACTAAACAGAAACTTGGGGGGAATAAAGTAACCTTGGTTATAGCTCATATTGTTAGATCCCTTAGCACATACGCAAACATTGACTGGCACTTTGTTTCTTTCCATAAGAAACTGTAGGACTTCATATTAATAACCCTTTTCCTAATCTGCTTTCCCTTTAGTCACTGAAATTCCTAGGGCACCATTCTGCATGGGAATAGATAGTAAATTATTACTGAGATGTAGCTCTGTGGTGGAATCTGCTTAGCTGAGCATGTGGGCCCCTAGCATAGCAAAGAGAAAAGAAGAATGAGAATTAGTCTTGAAAGTATGTGTGTGCTCTGGTGTGGTGGGACATTGTATTCTAAATGTGCGTTCATTTCTACGAAGAGCCTTATGTTCGCGAAGTCGGCCTATCAGCACCCACTTAAATATCAGTTCATGAAACTTGATTTACATTTCTTTGAGAAAAATTGTATCTTGTCTTTTTTGAGCTGATCCTTCTGTCAACTTAAAACTTTTACTTGAAACTTATAACTTCATACACTGGTCAGAGCACTGGTGGTTGCATCTGAAGGTCCATTGTGACTCTAGTTTTCTGAAAATATCTCATTTCCTGCCCTTCCTTTGGTAGAATTTATTTTAGGTGTTGAATGTATTGGGCTTCTGGTTGCTGAATGTCTTTGTTTTGTATTCCAGTTTAGAGTCAGAAAGGAAACTATTTTCACTTAGTGTCATGAAAACTGGCAGAAGTCACTTTGTCTTGCAGGTGGCCCTCTCTTATTAAGGCTGTAATTTGGTCATTATTAATATTTGCATTAGTAAATGTGAGTGTTTATCATCATTATTACTGTTACTTTACTACTGTTACTCCACAGGAACCCTAATGCAGAGAACTAAGAGGATCTTAAATGCACTAAATCTAAGGCCACCGTGGAGGCTTGCCACCAATCGTCAGGATGGTGGCTGGAGAGAACCTACTCCCGCAAGCTGTCTCTGACCTCCATTTTGTGCATTGTGGCATACACACCCACATGCTAAATACACGAATAATGTCAAAAAACAAAAATTCAAAGAAAAATTTCAATCTGAGTAAATGGTAAATTCCTCATGCTAGAATCTTGTTATAAAGTTCAAAACTGCATAGGCATGAAGGAGATAGTAGACGTGAACACATACCACACTGAAAGACTTGCCATTGGGATTCTACTTTACAGATGTATATAGTGATTTGTGGTTTGGTGTTTTTTTTTTCATATCTTAACTGGTTTGCATTGTATTCTACTTATATCATTAAAAATACTTTAATACTCGCTTATTTATCCTTCATCAGTAACAGGGGGCATCACAGAAGAGCAGTTCCAGACACATCAACAGCAGCTAGTTCAAATGCAACGGCAGCAACTTGCGCAGCTTCAACAGAAGCAGCAATCCCAGCATTCCTCACAGCAGACACATCCAAAAGCACAGGTGACCTCCTGCTCCTCTTTTCCCATTTCCTCCAGATGACTTTACACCTCTACTCTGGAGTCTGACATAACCCAGATTTCCTTAGTTAGCTCACCTATTTTTGAATGGCTAGTTTATAGGATAGTCTCTGGTTATTTTGAGAGCCAAATGTACTTTGGATTTAAGAAAGAAATAACTAGTTTTTGGAAGGATTGTTGAAACCTTATAAAATTATTATATATTTTTGAAACCATCACTCTTCACCCTTACTTCCCATTTTCTTTTTCAAGAATATGGCTTTTCTAACCTCTTCCTCAAGTTTGTGCTTAAGTACTATGTCAGTATAGCGCGTAAGGAGAAGGAATTCCATTGAATTGTGCAGTATATCTAAGATGTACAGTCCCCCTTGCCTCTCTGAACCACTTTTTCCTGAAGGGAAAAAGAAATGCCACCAGAAGTTTATAGCTATGCATAAATACAGACTTGAGTGATATGAGTGAGAATACTATTTAAGATTGCAAGAAACCAACACAGCAAACACTTGGCATGAGCCTTATAAGATTCATTGTGGACTGTAACCTCGGAAACTATGCAAGAATATGATACATTGTTTTAAGACATTAAAAGCCAAACAAAAATACAAAGAAATAATCTCAAAGTTGAATCATCAGAGAATAAACTTCACATTGTAGGTTATAACATGTGGGCCTGCTTATTGAGGTTTCTGTCCTCCCTCCAGGTCTCACAGCCGTTTAGCCCCAAAGAAAACCACACAGACATCTATATAAGTTATAAACTGATTGTCTCATTAGCTCAGGAGTTAATAACTTATATTAGCCCATTATTCTAGTATATGTTAGCCACATGGCTCGGTACCTTTTTCAGCTGGGCAGGTCACATCTTCCTCTGTGTCTGGGCAGGACTGCTGAAAGAGCTTCCTTCTTCCCAGAATAGTCCTGTTCTCATTGCCTGCCTCTACTTCCTGTCTGGTTGTCCCGCCTATACTTCCTGCCTGGCTACTGGCCAATCAGTGTTTATTTAAAACATAATTGACAGAATACAGAATTGTCCCGCACTAGTAGGTCTTAAGTTTTGTCTTATCATAACTCCAAAAATAATAAGTCTCAATGATAATAGTTGCTCAATTTGACCACACTTTGTGAGTTCTCAAACCAGGATCTACTGACAGTGGTTTTAGTTCATTCTCAAAGGGTCGATCCTTTCACCTTAAAGTGTTGAGTCAACACCATGAAAATCTTGGTGACTTTGGTTGCTGTCCACACACTTCTGGTAGTCCCAATAGATCTGGGCTTGACTTAGAGTCTATGACCGTCAGCATTAGTAACAGCCAGTTTTACACAGAATCATAGAAGAGTGGCCAATGTGTTTGGTTTGCTTTGCTTTTTTGTGAGTCTCTTTGAATAACTAACCTGAAGTATTTGCAATCTGCTTCAAAGTTGGAGTAGTCTATGATTTTACAGTGTGACAGAAGTGGCTATTAATCATGTCTGATTTTACTTTATTTATGGTATCTGCTCATCAAAAAGGTTTTAAAGTGATTATTATTACCTAGAAAAATTAATAGAGCATGGATTTTTCAGGTTTAGAAAAATTATTTCTCAGAAATAATTACTTGCTAGTTTTAGTGATTTTCATGCTTCATAAACAAAAAAAATCTAAAGTCTTATGTCTCTAATCTAAATACAACTATTCACAATTAGACAATATCATTTTGGGTTCCACACATTCCTTAATGTACTCATTAATCACATCTAACAAAACTGAGAATATAGGGTGCTGGCAGGATGGCCTAGCGGGTGAAGGCACTTGCTGCCAAAGTCTGACAACATGAGTTGAATCCCTGGAACTGACATGGTGGAAGGACAGAACCAACTCCTGACAGTTGTCTCTGACTTCCACATGAACATGATGTCCCCCCTACCACTGAGGGGTTAGATTAGATAGACAGACAGACAAGACAAATAAATGTGGAAAACTGAACTGTGCTCCTATCCATTCTATAGGGCTCAGGCACCTCTGACTGTATGTCTAAAACACTTGACTCAGCCAGCGCCCACTTTGCTGCATCTGCAGTAGTCAGTGCTCCCGTTCCAAGTCGCAGTGAGGTATCCAAGGAACAGAACACTGGCCACAACAACATGAATGGTGTCGTCCAGCCATCAGGTACAATTGGGGTTTCACATAATACGTAGTAGCTTGAAGTTGCCACTTACTAAGTTGGCTTTGATTTTTATCGTGTGCACAGAGGAAGTGTATGTACATGCTCTTCAGAATGTGTTGGGCGGATATGGATGAATAGCTGATTGATTTCCAGAATTCTCACATTCTCTTGTGTGTACCTACTTCCATCCATCCTGATTTCATCCTCAAACTCTCAGTTGTCTCACGTGTTAGGAAATCCATTGAGCTCATTATCAACCACTCCTATTGATTCATCTATAAATTGATTAAAAGTGAAATACAGAACAGCACAGTCACATTTACTTTCCCATGTACATGTATTCATAGGAATAATTCTCCTGACTCCTCCTCCTGTGATACAGTGTGGCTGTGAAAGCCTGTCTGCTGCTTACCTCCAGCGCTCTAGAGACATGCTGCTCTGTTCCTCGCGGCTTTCACACTCAGAATTCTCAAGTTTTCTTCCTTTAGTCTACCCTTGCTCATCCTTGTATGCCTATAAATCTTTAGGGCAATCCAGCTATCATTTCCATCTGTCTTACTATAGTTTTCTCCAAAGTTGACATGTAAGGAGGTAGCAAAATGCTTTGTGAAGTCTCTTTATATGACTGTGATATACAAAGTTAACTTAGAATTTATTGAACTAGAATGAATACATTTACTTTTATTACTAAATTCCTAATTTTTTAGGAGTTTTTTTAATTGTCCCATGACACCAATTGAATAATTTCCCCCCTCTTTTTTGCAGGACCGTCTAAAACATTATATTCCACCAATATGGCTTTATCATCCAGCGCAGGGATTTCAGCTGTACAGCTTGTAAGGACAGTTGGCCACACTACTACAAACCACTTGATCCCTGCATTGTGCACAAGCAGTCCTCAGCCACTTCCCATGAACAATTCCTGCCTGACCAATGCAGTGCACCTCAATAATGTCAGTGTTGTTTCTCCTGTCAATGTGCATATCAATACACGGACTTCAGCACCATCGCCAACAGCCTTAAAACTTGCCACAGTTGCTGCCAGTATGGACAGAGTGCCAAAGGTTACTCCCAGCAGTGCCATAAGCAGCATGGCCAGGTGTGTGGGTGTGGGGACCATTCTTGGGCTTTGCACCCTCTGTGATGTAGGAAGAGAAGGGCCTTTGCTTTTCACTGCTCAAGGCAGTGACAGACTTGATTTTCCAAAAAGCTTGAGGATTTGCTGAACAGAAAGAAACCTCTGTGCTTACAGACACTCGTAGCATCCTTAAATGCCAACCAGAGGTGTAGTAAGACAAGAAGAGAATGTCAAGCTGACTGATACTTTAGAAGCTTCAGTCACTCTCATATTTTTTTAATTTTATAAATTTTTTTTAGATTGAATCTTATAATTTTATGTTTATGACTGTTTGACCTGCATGCATGTATATGCACCATGTGCATGCCTGGGGCCTGTGGATACCAGTGGAAGGCACCAGATTCGCTGAGACTGGAATTACAGAGGGATGTAAAACATTGTGTGCTAGGAATCGAACCTGGGTCCTCTGCTGAGCCATCTCTCCACTCTTACTTCATCATATCTTTATAGACTGATAATCTAGGTTGGAGCTCTCATCAGTTCATACCAGAGCTTAAATTGAAATCATACTCTGTGACCTTTACCTTTATATTTTTAACAACAATTTTTATTTTGATATTATGTGTATGTGTGTAGATTTTAAGAACTTTCTAAAACTAATATTTTGCAAGGCAAGTTTTTATGTAACGAGGACAGTGAAGCAGAAAGTAAATTTCTTTGTACGGGTAAATAAGTTTTTGACCATAAACCGATAAAAGGAAACTTGGATTACTCATGTTATATATTCCCTATTTTATCACTCGTATTAGAAATTACTAGAATTTTTGGGCTGAAGGGAAAAAATCTTCATTTCTGCCTGGAAAAGATGAAAATTAAGGGTTTTAGGTTTAGTTATAGTTACTTAAAAATGTGGCCTATCCGTAGATTCTCAAGAGTTCTAAAGCTTATTCTACTCTTTGTCTTCTTATAGAGAGAACCATGAACCAGAAAGATTGAGTTTAAATGGAATAGCAGAGACAACAGTAGCTATGGAAGTGACATAACCTACAGCTTGTGGCTCTGACCTGTGTGGATGGTGTGCAGTCATTCATATTCCAGCGGAATACAAAAGGCAACACTCTGTGGATCACAGAGCAGAACAATGGACCTAAATGGACTACAGTATATCAGATGTTAAATCGATATATGATGTATATTTTGTAAAATTGGGAAAATCACTACCTTGTAAAATAGTTTATTTGTATCATCAATATTATTTCTGTTACTTGAATAGTAGATATTCATCATCATGCTTTTGCACTTGAATTTGCAACTGAATGGATTTTAAAAATAATTCTTTAATGGGATCATGAGCATGAAATGGGATCCTGCATCACTTGTTTTAACTATTTATTTTGCCATGTTTACATTTTGTATCTTGTAAAAAAAATAAATCCAACTTTGTGTCTAAAAAGTTAAAGATTCATAGCTAGGAAATGAAATTCTTGTAATTTTTTTCTAAAGGAACTGTAAAGTTTTCACTTGGTTCATTTTGTTTCACAATTTGACTAGATGGACTTTTTGGTAAATACTTTAGTGGCATTTCACTGTCAAATACGACTTCAAGGCAAAATAGTATTTTCTATTACTGTGCAGGGGAAAGGGATGGATCGATACATGCAAATTTAATGGAGTAACTCACTTTTCCATATATTTTGAATGTATATTTCTATTTATAATACCAGTTTATAAAAAATAATTACACAGAAAAAGTGGACTAGGAAAATTATGCATCTAGCACATTTAAACTGTGCAGATATGGAAATTTTTCATGGATTACATTTTATCTGAAGACTGCATATTTTAACTGGCTTTGAAACTGTAACACACCACATAAAAGATATTTACCAGGTATGTATTGCATTATATCATTGCAATAATTATTGGAAGTCTATATATCGAGCCATCCCAGGTTTTGGGAGGGGGGAGGGTTGTGGCAAGATTGTCTTTTCAATTTTGGAGAGTTTTCCTGTGGCTACAAGGCAAGTAACGGGTTGGAAAAAGTCTGACTGTAAGTGTTGGACACCTTCCTAGTGTAGTGGTTTAGTGACTTTTTTATACGGTTCTTGTAAATTAGATACGTGTAGTGGTGTTTCAGAATGTTTGTTTATGCACTAGTTCAGACAACTTTCCCTGTTACTTGTTCTTGATAAGTGAAAACTGCAGGGAAATAAAAAATACATATCAAAACACGGCCATGCTGCATATGTGTTTATTTCACAATGTGCACACAGTGTAAGTGAAAACGAAGGACAGGCTAGCACGTGGTAGCACTGTCATCTCACAGTGCTCCCCAAGCATTAAGCAAAGAGTTCTAAGAGGCTCATCTGTAGACACTTGGGTTTCAGATAATCCAATATAAACTACCTTTGCTATGAAAAGTTCTTAAAATATTTTACAGAATGTAGGTAATTTGCAGTATAGCAGTCATTGAAATCTCATAAATGAGCCTCATTTTATAAATAAATAGAATATAGTGTAGAATTATATTGCAAGGGGGTTTTGGAAGTCCTGGGAGATGTAAATATTTTTAATGAATACGATTAAAACCATTTCAAACTGAACATAATTTTATACCTTTTTATATCTGCAGTCTGAAAGTTGTAAACTTATTGTCAGTTAAATTAATGGACCAGGATTTCTGCTGAAGAGTGGTTTTTATTCAGATCCTAATGTAAAGCAATTTATGGTCAAAACCACAGGGAAAAAAATAAATTGAATTACTTCATTGGTTGTGATCTGTTAGGATCCATGCTCATTTCTGCCATACTACCTCTGGGGTTCACTGCTGATGATATAAAGGAAATAATTTTGATTGATATGTATATGACTGTTCATTCTACTTACAGATGGATGTATCTTCTTGCTCTTAAGAATTTGAAACTTCAGTGCCAATTTCAGAGAAAGCTTCCCCCCATTTTGCTGAAGTAAAGCATGAAGTTAATTTGCCTTATGTGATATATATGTGTGCATGTGTGTATGTGTGTGCGTGCGTGCGTTTATGTTATAAATAAGTAAAACTAGAGAACTCTTTATTTGTACAGTTTCTGCAGGTGATAGCAAGTCCAGAATTTATCAAAGTCTGATGGCCAATTTGTTCCTTTTGAAGTAAAATAGAAAATCTAAGCCTCCCTTACTTTGGTGGTTGTACCTGCTTCACGAGTGGTATTTCAGTTACTCGTGTGCATGGTTCCCAGAACAGGTCTGAAAGGAAGAGGTACAGTTAATTAAGGGGGTGGCTTGTGTGTCTACTCAGCATACTGCCATCCCCACCATTTCTTGGAATATTTCAGAATACTGCGGAAATACATTCCTTTGGAGGGTGTGGGGACAGGAATAGATTTTACTTGTATGTGTGCCTTGGTTTAAATTAGAGAAGAGTGACTTATGTGCTGGATCATCCTTTAATTGGTGTAGGCAGAATATCTGACAAACTGTGTTTTTCTGCCTTACTGCATAATACCCCCTTTCTCAGTACATCAAAGTCAATATAACCATACAGCTCCACATATATTGGAGGATATAGTGTATGTTTTTGCAAAAGACCAAAAGGAAATAAAAGTATTTACACAGTGCATGTTTTAAGTGTGAACATAGAGCATTGTAGCTGGCTGAAAAATACAGGGCACGGTGTACGTGACTGTTGAGTAATTTATGGTTAATATGGCCCTGACTGGAAGGAGTTAAGAACAGTGAAGAGAGTCGACCTTTTAGAAACTTTGACTTGGTATGTTCAACTGAATTCGAGTATGATATTACACCTTCTGACATAATATGTGCTTATTGTCTCTTGATTCTTTTTGACAATTTTAAAAAGTAATACCTCATTTTGCTGGTCAGAGGAGGTTTGGAGCAAGCTGAGCTCCTGAGCCGGGGGTTAAACCCAGGTAGTCACCATACTAGTCAATACCTGCCACCTCCAATGTGAAAGTCCCCTCCTAAGCTGCCCCACTGTGTTGCCCTGTGCTTGGCTTTTACCCAGACAACCTCCACCTCACCCACGCTCCTTCACCACCAAGCTGCATGCATTTGCAAGCCTTGCTTCTAGCTGTCCCTAGTCCTCCAGATATAGCCAATGAGTTTTTCAAAACACCTTTGGGAGCAGGACTTGGCTGAGGTTGGCCCTTTCAGGACATTTTGCTAATGTCAGATCTAAGTTTCTAGAACTCTTTGAATCATGAATGACAGAGAAACTGACTAACGGTGAGTATTGCAGCAAACGTCTAGATAAACTCATGTAGAGTAATTGTAACCAACTTAATGACTATAACCAACAGAGATTGCAGAATGTAGAGTACAGATTTTAGAAGGGTGTTTTCATCCTTTTCTGCTCTTATCCCTGAATTTGTATCATTTAGGCAGCTCTCAGGTCGTTCCAGGAATTTATCTTTCCTGCCCTTGTCGGTATCCATTGCCTTATAACCATCATACAGTATCAATAGCAAGTCAGTTATGTGCCCTCCTATACTTCATACTGTCTGAAGAGCTTTTACCTGTCAAGTTTTAACATAGGTAAGAGAAAGGTAACAGCCATGTATTTCAGTAATCATTTGGTGCTTATTTTAGGTTGTTCCAAAAGAGTCTGATGCCATATCAAATATTTCACCTTCCTTCCGTATGAAAATCCAAACCATTTTAGAAAGCCACACACCCAGAACAATGGTATTCAAGCCCTGTAATACTCATATAGAACGCTTTCTCTGCTTAATCTGTGCAACCGGGACATAGGGCACACAACTTTTTACGAATGTGTTGAATGCACTTGTCTCACTGAAGAGAGTTGATTTTGATCCGTAATAGAGAGAGGTCAGGTTAAGAAAGCCATGATGCAGGCCTTGGGTTTCAGCATAGGATACCAGTATGTTAACACTGCTGTATAATGTCACTGTGTAGGTTTGGAACTGCCGCAGTGTCCTGGTACCTGGACTGCGTTCTAGTCTAGCTGCTCAAATAGAGAAGGGTCCATTTCCAAGTTCCTTAGGTGGTCACCATTCTTTTCCTTGTGGCTGTGAAATTCATAGTTTACGAAACCAAACTCAGCTTCCTGGTGAGTTCCATTGAGTGATTCTGGGCTTTAATCCCATCTTCCAAACCATTATTTACTATATCCTATTGGTTTAAAACAGGTCAGTGACCTTGCACAATTTTGGCATAAATAACAGGAATTAGAGGGTGTGTCTACCTCACCCACTTTGTGATCAGATAACTGCATCTTGCTACCATTTATTCCAGCACGCCTTCAACTCAGAACATTAGACTAGGACATTGAAATATTCAGAATTTCTTCAGAAAATACCTTTTAAATTATTTGCCAAATTCTATAAAGAAATAATTTAAGACTCTCAAATACAAACACAGCTGTGGAAGCTGGAATCGGTGAGAACAGCAAGCAGCAGAGCCTGAGCATCTATGTGGGCAGGGTGGGAAAGTAGCCAAGGAACAAAGCAGTCGGGTGGTAGAACCAGCAGAAGCAGAGTGTGAGGAGAAAGGAGCAATCTGCAAGGAAATTGGGACACAGAAATTATCAAGTAGGGAGATGTGAGAAAGCCTGAGGACAGTTCTGTGCAGCACTCCTGGGCTTCAAGAACATCTAAGATTTGACAACTATGTGTGTAGGACATGGCAGGGCACACCTGTAATACACTGTCAATTTGTATCACTCTCATTGATTAATAAAGAGCGGACTGGCCAATAGCTAAGCAGGAAAAGGTCAGGCAGGACTTGTTCTCAGAAAGAGTGCTGGGAGGAAGAGAAGAGGAAGGAGTCACCAAGAGATGCTGAGAGAAACAAGATGAATATGCAGTGTTAAAAAAGGCACTGCCACATGACAGAGTGTAGATAAGAAGTTTGGGTTAATTTAGTTCTAAGAGCTAGTTAGTAATAAGCCTGAGCTATTACCCAAGCATTTATATTTAATATTCAGTCTCTATGTGGTTATTTGGGAGCTGGTCAGTGGTTCTGATGAAAAACTCTGCCTACAAGGAAACAATGAACAATACAGGCATGGAGGGACCTAAGAAAAACTATGGTCCCAAGGGTACAGCCTCAACATAGGTCCCTAGCTCCGAAAGTGCTTATCACTTCCCAGTAATGCCATCTAATTGAAAATTTGTCAGTGGATTAGTCCATTGATTATGTCAGACCTCCTCAAGATTTAATCACACCTCAGTGATTTGATATTCAGCAGCTTGGACTAAGCTTTTAACACAGGAGCCTTTTTATTTATTTTTGAGAATTTCATAAGTGGATGCTGTATTTACATCATTTCTACCCATCCTCTCTTTACCTCAGATTTTTCCTGTGTCTTTTCCTCTCCCTCTCAAATTCTTGACTTCTTCTTTAACTATATATCTACATGTGTATTTTTAATAACAACTTGCTGGGCCCCTTTACTGTTGGCTATGCTTCTGGATGTGTTGCTTATGTGTGTGTATGTTTAGGGATGGTCACTTGGGATTGGATAACCAATAGGAGTTCATCACTAGCAAAGACATATTCTCCTTTTCTCAACAGCATTTATTTCCTGGGGCTCTTCATCTAGGTATGGGTCCATGTGAGATTTTCCCCACCTACACTGGCATGTCAACTGATGTTATCATTGAATGGGTCTTATTTAAGTGACCACATTTTTTAGGTTTCATGGATAGAGCTTCCCTAACATCTATAGAAGACACTCTCTCACAGCAGATGTTTATCTCTTATAATATTGCCACCCCCTCATCTACAATGTTCTCTGAGCCTTAGATGAAGGGGTGTAGTATAGATGAATGAACAAGGGTTAAACAACCCACAGTCAGTTGTTTTTTTTTTTTTAACCAATTGNTTGTTCTTTTTTTTTTTTTAACCAATTGTGGCTTTCTATAATGATCTCTGCCTGCTGAAAAACAAGATTCTTGGGTGATGGATGTTAGCTATGCTTATTTATGGACATAAGAAAAAGTATGTGGATTACACTAATTTATGAAAGTGTAAGTAGTAGTGTCTCACTAAGGCCCATAATCTTTAATTACAGGTAACTGACTAGGTTTACAGTATTAGACCCAAATTCCCTCCTGTTGAGTGGGTCTTAAGTTCAATTAGACAGCTATTGGTTAACTTCAAAATGCAAGTGCCGTTCAGTTCATTGCATCTTTGGGAGGATCTTGACGTGCTGGTCATGGTTGTGGTGGGTAAGCTTTACAGCTGGTAGGACTGTTGGTTGTTTCCCTCCCTTGGATGCTTGCATAGCATCTTCAGATACTGTGAGAGCTACGCCTCATAAAGGAGGCTTCCAGATGAGTTTGAGCTCAGTCATTCCAAAGCTTGTGTCCACAGTGTGTGGTGTCTTCAGTAACAGGGTTTTACCTTCAAGATCTGGGAAGCAATTAAGCGCAAGGGCAATGGCCTATATCATTTTGAAACACACACACAAGTCTTTTTTTAAAATATGTTTTTGTTTTAGGGAAGCTAGAGAGATGGCTTAGTGATTAACAGCATGTGGTGCTGAAGCCAGATTTGATTTCCAGCACCCATATGAGGGCTCATAACTGTAACTCCAGTTCGAGGGGATCTGATGCCCTCTCTGGCCTCCATAAGCATCAAGAATGTGCATGGTATGCACATGCATGCTAGCAAAAGCACTCATACACATAAAATAAAAATAAATCTTTTAAAAACATTCATGACCACATTAATTTTACATAATAATGGGTTTCATTATGAAACCATGCTTTCACACATGTACAGAATTTATTCTAATCACATCCATACACACTCTGTGTTTTATTTACTTTTCTGTTGTCATGAAAATGCACCACGGTCAAGTCAACTTATAAAAGAAAGCATTTAATTTGGGGGCTCACAGTTCTAAAGTGTTAGGCTTTATGAGCATCATGACAAGGACCGTGGCAACAGCAAGTAGGCATGTTGCCAGAGCAGTAGCTGAGAATTTATAATTAACCCTTCAGTATGAGGCAGAGAGAGCTAACTGGAGTGGGTAGATTTTTTAATTCTCAAAGCCCACCCCCACAGGCACACTTCCCCCAATAAGACCACACTTCCTAATACTTACCAAATAGTCCCACCAACTACTGACTAAATCATTTAAATATATAAGTCTATGGATATCATCCTCATTCAAATAACAACTTTCTGTTATCATCTTGTATTAGTTACTTTTTTATTGCTGTGAAAAATGCCATAAACAAGGCAATTTATAAAAGGAAAGGTTTATTTGGCTTATGACTGCAGAGGGGACAAGAGTCTGTCATGGCTGGCAAGCATGGCAGCAAGCAAACCTGGTGGCTGAAGGAGAAAGCTAAGCACTCACATCTTGAACCACAATATAAAGCAGAGAGGGTGTGTGATGGCTATTCTTGGTTGTCAACTTGACTATATCTGGAATGAACTACAATCCAGAAATGGAGGGCACACTTGTGATCCAGATCTTGAGGCAAGAAGACAACATGTCTTTGTCCAGATCTTGAGACTAACCTCTTCCTGCCTAGCTATTGACCATTCAGCTCTTATCAAACCAATCAGAAGGTACCTTGGCAAAGACACATCTTCACAATGCAAACAAATATTCCACATCTCCCCCTTTTGTCTAAGTGAAAAACAGAGTTTAAACTTAACACAGTAAAAGCATATACATAAGAACATTATCAAGTAAGAGTTACATTTACAATATCCAGTTCAGTTGTATTTGACAAATTCAGAGAAATTACTTTATTATGTATCTTATTTTGGTGAGTCCAAAGTTTTATATCCAAATCCTTGTTTATCATAACTGTATTACTATTCTAAAAATACCTTTTTATATCTACAAACATCTCTCTAGATAAAAATTTTAAGCTTTTATGTTTCTCAAATTTATGCGCTTTATATCTCTTTTTTTAATCTTTTTTTTTAAACACCACTGAGCCAACTCTGTAGTCTTTATTCATTTTCTTTTTTTAATTTTTTTACTATTTATTTATCTTTATTTTATGTGCATTGGTGTGAAGGTGTCAGATCCCCTGG
>LOEQ01008755.1:17298-47663 GCA_001685075.1 Bramus lutescens
ATAGCAGTGTTATTTGTAATAGCCAGAACCTGGAAACAACCTAGATGCCCCTCAAATGAAGAATGGATAAAGAAAGTGTGGAACATATATACATTAGAGTTCTACTCAGCAGTAAAAAACAATGACATCTTGAATTTTGCATGCAGATGGATGGAAATATAAAGCACTATCCTGAGTGAGGTAACCCAGACCCAAAAAGACTAATATGGAATGTACTCACTCATTAGTGGACTCTAGTCATAAACAAAGGACATTGAACCTACAGTTCACCATTCTAGAGAAGCCAAATTATAAGGTGAACCCAAAGAAAAACATATATAGATTCTCCTACAAATTGTAACCAGACAAGATCGCTAGGCAAAAGTTGGGAGCATAGGGGTGGGATTGGGGGTGGGTTTGCGGAAAGGGAGAGGGGGAGAGATAAGGGAGAAGGGAAGGGTTGGGGAGAGCTTGGGGGAGTGGGATGGTTGAGATGGAGGAAGGGCGAATATGGGAGCAGGGAAGAAGATACCTACATTAATGGATCCATTCTAGGGTTAGCAAGAGACTTGGCTCTAGAGGGGATCCCAGGTGTCCAAGGGGTCGTCCCCAGCTTGGTCCTTGGGCAGCAGAAGAGAGGGTGCCTGAACTGGCCTTGTCCCATAGTCACACTGATGACTAGCTTGAATGTTACCATAGAACCTTAATCTGGTGATGGATGGAGATAGAGACAGAGACCCACATCGGAGCACTGGACTGAGCTCCCAAGTTCCAGATAAAGAGCAGAAGGAGGGAGAATATGAGCAAGGAAGTCAGGACTGTGAGGGGTTGGTCCACCCACTGAGACAGTGTGCTTGATCTAATGGGAGCTCACCAAACCCAATTGGACTGGGTCTGAACGAGCATGTGATCAAACTGGACTCTCGGAATGTGGTTGACAATGGGGGCTGAGAAGCCATTGATAATGGCACTGGGATTTGTCTCTACTGCATGTACTGGCTTTTTGGGATCCTAGTCTATTTGGATGGACAACTTCCTAGGCCTGGATGGAGGGGGGAGGGCCTTGGACTTCCCACAGGGTAGGGTACCCTGCCTTCTCTTAGGACTGGAGGGGGAAGGAGGAGGGTGAGTGTGGGAGTGGGAGGGAAATTGGAGGAGGGAAGTTGAAATTTTGAATGGTATTATTTATAAAGCAATAAAAATTAAAAAATTAAAAAAGAATCTCTACAGTGAACACTACATGAATATAACAAAGTAAATCACCAAAAGATAATAGAAGAAGGAAAAATATATCATGCATGTACCTAGACAAGTAGAACCAAAATTGTAAAGGTGTCTGTGCTACCAAAATATAATTAAAATGCAATACTCATCAAAATTGCCATGTCATATTCCACAGATTTATAAAGACAATAATTCATATGGAGTCATAAAGGACCACAAACTAGCCAAAGCAATCATAATGGGTAAATACCATTCAGGAGGTTTTATAATAGCCAACCTCAAATTATAGTGTAGAGCCATAGTATTGAAGACAGCCTGGTAACAGGCAAAAAAGTAGACAGATAGACCCATGGAATAGAATAGGATAGCCAGAAATAAAAAGGCAATGCTTTGCTCACTTCAACTTGACAAAGGTGGGAGAAACAAACTTTGAGAAAAAGGTAGCCAGTTTAGTGAATGGTACCAATAAAACTCGATTTTTCCTTTTGAAAAATGAAACTAGATTTTATATATCACCCCATAAAAGATCAATTAAATTGGACCAAAGACCTTAATTTAAAGTAAGAGCTACTGAAAGTATCAGAAGAACAAAGACAAAAACAAAACACACAGGGGAGGTCCTTTAGGATATTCAGATAGGCAAGAACTTAAAAGAAAACAATACCAACAGCACAGGGACTATCCCCAAATGTCACCAAAAGGGGCTACATGAAAATACAAACTTTCTGAACAGCAAAGGAAACAATCAGCGGAACTAATAGACAGTCCACAGAAAGGGAGGAAATCTTTACTGGATACAATTCAGACACGTGGCTAACATTCATAACTTACAGATTATTGCAGAAATTAGACATTAAAGAAATAAACTATAAATCAACAAACAGACAGATAAACTGACAGTTTTCAAAAAAAGAAGCAAAAAGAAACAAAAATGGCCAATCACTATTTTTAAAAGGCTTCTATATCCCTAGCCATCAGGGAAATACCAGTTTATTCCAGTCAGACTGGTAAGAGAAAGGAATACTTATGTACCCTTCCTGGTGTGCAAATAAATACAACCATTGTGGAAATCAATTTTCAGATTTCTTAACAAACTGAAAATAGAACTGTCATATGACCTGACTATCTCACTCTTATCTATGTTTGCACCACCATGGTTCTTGCTGCTTTTTTCACTGCAGCAAGGAAATGGAGCCAACCTACTTGCCTATAAATAGATAGACAATGAAAAAATTATCTCTTTTTGTGTTTGTGTACTGGAATACTACTTAGCTCTAAAGAAGAATGAAATTAAAAAGTTTCAGGGAAATGGGTAGACTTAGAATGTATAATATTAAGCAAAGTCATAATATCAGCAAAAAAAATAAATCACAAGCCTTCTCCCATATGCACAATCCAGCCAATTACACATGTGCAAGTGTGCAGTAGATACAGTATAACACGAAGAGAAGAGAATGAGGAAGGGTGGGAATACAGGGTGAGGAAGGACTGAACTCAGGTAATGAACACAGCCATGAAAGAGGATATGAAACTAATTGCTTTATTATTCTGTGAGAGGTTTTTTTTATTTTGTGGTGGTGGTTAAGTATATCATGTATATTTGATGCTGAACGTATACAATTTAATTTGAAATTCCACAGTTTCTTTTCTGAATGCCTCTTCTGTTTAGAAATTCACTGAGTTGCATGAACTTTGGATTAGTTAATTTTGCTGTGTGATGTTTTGACTTATTTCAAAAAATTAATAATAAAGTTTATAAAAAGTGATTTAGTCAGTTTAATATATTTTGTATTTCATAGTTTCTCCTCATGGGTAATTGAAACAGACCTACCTCAATTTATAAGTTCACACTTTCCACTCTTTTGTTAATTTTATACAATGGTCTTATGGTTATTTTGAGGCCATTATAAAGAATGTACACTGTGGACACATTGCAAAGCATAACAGGAAATATCAGGAGTATTATGTAAGTTTCTTTACCTCTTTGCTTAAAACTGAAAAGGAAAAACCTATGTCATCACTCCATATTGCTGACTGGGCAAAGCTCTCGGGCTTTCAGATTTATTGTATGATATGACATCCTCATAAACAAAACAACATAGTCATACTGTAGCTCACAACAAATATTTTACATACCCATGTACTAGTGTTCTGCCCGGAGTCAGACGGGCTGGGCCTAAAGCACGCAGCAGTTGTAGGCTTCCTATTGACAAGGTTGCCTAGCAAAAGGTTGTAGGAGGAGCAGGAGTGAGAGCTGTACTGTTAGCAGAGGAGAGGCAGCAGCATAGCTGCTGCTACTGTTTTTACAGTTCTACTTTTCGTTAGGGATGATTTAAAGTACAATCTAAGGAAAAATAAAAGCTAATAATGACTTAAATAAAATGGGAATCATCTCTAGTGTAAAAGTTCTCCTATAGTCAAGTGCTGGATGGAGATGCTATTCCAGAGAGTTCTCAAAGCTCAACTCACATCTAACCCACTACTCCAGAATCTTTAACAAATGACAGAAACAAAATGTCAGAAATAGCTTTCTTTAGTGCATCCATGTTTCAGGCAATGGAAAGATGAAATAGATGAGGTAGACAAGAATGCAAATATTAGACATTTCTGGAAGGTTCCAGATGCTAATATTAAACTAACACAAATTTCCTCTCACACAGACCCGCAAAAGATCCCAGAAAATGTGCCTTTCTCAATTCTATGTGAGCATTGTATCTTAGAGCATTGCTGGATCCTATACCTGCACCAAGAGAGGAAGGAAATGGGAATGCTGTTGGTCCTCTAGCTCTGGTTCTCTCTCCCTCTTCCCACTCCCCTTCCTCCCTCCCTTTTCATTTTTGGTGTGACAGTCAAATACAAATGAATGATTCAACTGAAATCAAATAAAGTACCTTCTGTGTCGTTGTTATGGTAACTAGAGTGCTTGAAAGGTGTACATTATTTTCACAACATAAATCATACATTTTGAAGTACTTATTTTAGATTTGCTGCAAGGCTTGCATAGCAGCTGGTGTACAAAAGCTATTTGCTTCCCAGTTGGCATAAAAACAGTGTTGACTAATTTGACAGATTTTTAGTAGATCTGTAATTGGACTTAATTACAATTTTATCTTGTTTCACAATGATCAGCAACAGTCAAATCCAAGCTCTAGCAGTAGAAATATATGTATTATCAAGGTAACTACTTACAATTTCATTTATAATTCAATAACAAAATCAGTCCATCAGTCTCACAAGATACAAACCATCTCAAGGAAAGCACAATAAATTACAGTGTTATCATGATAAAGTATAGTGGGGGTTTAAAATGACTATAGGTTAAAATTATATTTTGAGTTTCACCATGGTGGAATGCCTTTAATTCCGGTATTCAGGATGTAGAGGAAGGTGAATTTCTGTGAGTTTGAGGCCAGCCTTCTCCACAGAATGATTTCCAGGACAACTAGGGCTGTTACACAGAGAAAACTTGTCTTGGAAAAACAAACAAACAAGCAAGATTATGTTCTGTGTTATGGACCACACAATGCCAGCGTATGTCTTTTTGGAAAACTTTCACCAGGATATATAGCTCAGAAAAGCAGGTAAATTTCAAACTTTTGGCAACAAATCAAACAATAATATTTGAAAAACCAAATTTAAATGCTGAGTTCTGATTAGTCTTAAATATATGATGGTTAAATGAGATGTCAGATCAGGGGATAGTAGGTGACAGATACACAGAACTCTCTATATTTTAAAATGGTTGGGTATATCTTGAATTTAAGATTGTAAAATTTAAATATATACAGTAGATCAGACCTGTGTGTCCAGTTTTGGTGATGTTAAAGAGAATTTGTTAATAATAACCCACATAGGGAGACAGAGATTGAAAGTAAAGTGAATCTGGCTTTCCAGCCATCCCCTGACTGTCAGCTCTCACTTCCCAACATGGCTCTGCTCACTGGTACAGTGAGCAGGAGCAGAGATACCAACTCTACAGTGCCCTGGCTCCATTAGCATCCTCTCTCAGGAAAGCCCAGGTGCTTTCCTCAACAGTGCACTGCAGTTTTGAAAGACTAGAAAGCAGAAAGAATTTCAAAGAACTTCATTAAGGAATGAAAAAAAATTTGCATCCCATAAGATTCTCCACCGATACAATAATCCAAATCAAACTGAATTAGAAAAAGCCCAGGTTAAGGGATAACAATATTACTGGGTGGCTCTCCATCCCCCAAGAGAGGAGCCAGGAAAGGAAAACTGGAAAAATCATGTGTTTGTTCTCTGGGGTGCAATTTAAATACCCTGTGGGAGTGGCCTTGAGCATCTCTAGAGAAGGGTCATCATTTGGTGGCCTTTTTCAGAGGTGGAGTCTGTACTGAGACAGCTCCAGGAGAAGGGTCTTGGGATAGAACTTCTACCTGAACATTCCAGACTCTTTGGTGATACAGATGCCCGGGGCTTTGCTGTGGCCTTGACCCAAACAAGTAACCACAGAAGAACATAGCTCTTCTAGAACACTTTTTGTACTTTTTATTTATTTATTTATTTTTCATTTTACATACAATCCCAGTTCCTCTTTCCTCCCCTTATCTTCTCTTCCCCACCTTTTCCATCATATCCCCTATCCACTCCTCAGAGTGGGGAAGGCCTCCCTTAAGGAGTCAACAAAGTCTGACATACCAAGTTGAGGGAGGACTAAACCCCTCCCCCAAGTATCAAGACTGAGCAAGGTATCTCACCAAAGGGAATGGGCTTCAAAAAGCCACTTCATGCACCAGGGCTAAGTCTTAGCCTCACTGCCAGTCCCCTTCACTCCAACAGATCAAGCCACAGAGCTGTCACTCACGTTCAGAAGGCTTAGTTTGGTCCCATGCAGGTTCTCCAGCTGTCAGCTCAGAGTCCATATGCTCCCTTTAGTTCAGGTCAGCTGTCTGCATGATTTTCCCCATCGTGATCTTGACCTCCTTTGCTCATATGATCCCTCCTCTTTCTCTTCAACTGAACTCTAGGCGCTCAGTCCAGTGCTTGGCTGTGGATCACTGAATCTGGTTCCATCAGTTATTGGCTGCAGGTTCTATGGTGACAATTAGGATAGTCACTCATCTGATTATAGGGGAAGGCCAGTTCAGACACCCTCTCCACTATTGCTAGAAGTCCTAGCTGGGGTCATCCTTGTGGATTCCTGGAAATTTCCCTAGCACCAGATTTCTCCCTAACCCCATAATGGCTCTCTCTATCAACATATCTCTTTCCTTGCTCTTCCTCTTCTGTCCCTCCCCCAACTGGGCCATCTAGAGTACTTATGTTCACATCCCCCATCCTCTCTCTTTTACCCCACCCCCTCTCAGTTTACCCAAGAGATCTTAACTATTTCCCCTTTCTGGGGTCCACCATGTGGTCCCTCTTAGGGTCCCCCTTCTTACCTAGTTTCTCTGGGGTTGTGGATTGCAGTCTGATTATCCTTTGCTTTACATCTAATATCCACTATGAGTGAGTCCATACTGTGTTTGTCTTTCTGGGTCTGGGTCACCTCAGTCGGGATGTTTTTATCTAGTTCCATCCATTTGCCTGCAAATTTCAAGATATCATTGTTTTTTACAGCTGAGTAATACTCCAGTGTGAAAATGTATCATGTTTTGTTTAACCATTCTTCGGTTGAGGGGTATCTAGATTGTTTCCAGGTGCTGGTTATTACAAATAATGCTGCTACAAACATAGCTGAGCTAATGTCCTTGTGATATGAAAGGCAGAGAAAGAATTTCTAAATTAACAAAATCAGAAATGGAAAGGAGGACATAACAACAGACACTGAGGTAATCCAGAGAATTATTAAGTCTTACCTCAAAAACCTGTATGCCACAAAATTGGAAAAAATAAAAGAAATGAACAATTTTCTAGATAGGTACCATGCACCAAAATTAAATCAAGACCAGATAAACTATTTAAATAGCCATATAACCCCTTAGGAAATAGAAGCAATCATCAAAAGTCTCCCAAACAAACAAACAAACAAATAAACAAAAAACCCAAGGCCCAATGGTTTCAGTGCATAATTCTACCAGAATTTCAAAGAACAGCTGATGCCAATACTTCTCAAATTGTTTCACACAATAGAAACAGAAGGAACATTGACAAACTCTTTTTATGAGGTTACAATTACCTTGATACCCAAGCCACACAAAAACATTACTAAGAAAGGGAATTGCAGACCAATCTCCCTCATGAATACTGACACAAAAATACTTAATAAAATAATGGCATATCAAATTCAAGAACACATTTAAAGAATCACCCACCATGGTCAAGTAGGATTCATCATGGAGATGCAGAGATGGTTCAACACATGAAAATCTGTCAATGTAATAAACTATATAAATAAACTAAAAGAAAAAAAAGATCACCTCATTAGAATCTGAAAAAGCCTTCAACAAAATCTAACACCCCTCCATGATAAAGGTCTTGGAGAGATCAGGGATACAAGGAACATACCTAACATAATAAAGGCAATATACAGCAAAACAACATCCAACATTAAATAAAATTAAGAAAAACTCCAAGTGATTTCTACTAAGATCAGGAACAAGACAAGGCTATCCACTCTCTCCATATCTATTTAATACAGTACTCAAAATTCTAGCTAAAGCAATAAGACAGCAAAAGGAGATCAAAGGGATACAAATTGGAAAGAAAAAAAAAACACTTGTTCTTTCTACCTTCACCACAATTAAAGCTGCCGCTGTTTTTCAAATGCCAGAGAGGAAAGCTTGGCTGAGAAACATGTTTGTTGCTAAGGCACAGATTGGTTGTCTCCAGACTCCCTTATGTCTCTTGTACCCATCAGCTTCACCTGCTTAGCAGCTGTGCTTTGGGGCATCTGCTGCCCTGTCTCTCCCTCAGCACCACCCACAGTGTCTTCCATGAAGCTCAGTATTGTAATCGAGCTTTCCAATGCACTCCCTACTCCCAATATGCATTCTCACAAACACCTATTAAGGCTCAACCCTGAGACCCATTGTCTAGTTCTACTTAGTACAAGAAGTTAAAACAGAAATCAGGCCAAGAGCTAAATAGTCTTATGCACAATGATTGAAAACAAAATTACAAATTGTAAAGGAGCTCTTTTCCTGCATTTGAGCGAAGTAGTGGAGGAAGATGGCCAACAGTTATTTGCTTTTTATCTTAAAACTCAGTTGTTTTAGTAGTAGACATGTGGAATTCTGCAAATCTGTCTCCCCCACCCCCACCACCATACTTCCCCTTCATATACTTAAAATGTGGAACCCTGTTTTCATTTCAGTTATCTATTCAGGTTCAGTTGAACAATACATGTTGTAAAAGTTTCTCCTAAGCCCAACAGCACTGAAGACTGTGTCCATTTCCTATTTACCGTTTATTCGCATAGTGAAATACATCTATTAGTTTTCAGTGCTCAAGATACACTAAGAACAAAGTTTATTTCAAAAAAATTCAAACTTTTAGAAATCATAGAGTATGTGGTCCCCAATAACAGCAATTTCTGGAAATTATTAGCTACGAAGAGAAGTGCTTTGATACATGCTGAGCAAATTCTACTCCATTCTAAAACATTATCTTGTGTGTTTTCCATCATCAACCAGCTTGCTAATGCCTTAAAGCAAAGGCATTCCGGGTTCCCTTTTGTAATACCTTCCAAATAGGCTCTGTGAAGCCATAGGATGATCTTCCTTGTAGAATGTGTTATAATCTGTTAGCAATCCTGGCTCTAAGCAGGGGCAGCATGTTAGGAGGCAGTTCCCTTCTAGGCCTATTGCTTCCCTCTTTGTCTTAGAAAGAGGTACATACGTGGCTGAGATTCCAGAGCACACTCACAAGGTGTCCTGGAGGACTTTATTGGGACATAATATTCTACTCCACAGCAACTTAAAGGTTCAATCAGCCATATAAGTAGGCATAGTGTCTAGTCATAGGGCAAAAAGCAGGCATGCATTTCTCTAGTATAGAGGCCAGGTTAGCTATCCTTGGGCTTCTTCTGCTGTAAGGAAACTACCCCAGGTGAGGAGTGCCACATATCCCTCCTTGTGTTGTCCAGAGAGAGATGCAAAATAGAAGCTGGAACAACTGCAAATGTTGTGTTGCTGATAGACACATGCATATGTCAGCTTTCCATCATTGTGTAAGGACACACACCTACTTGAAAACTCAACTCTAGGGAGCAATGGTTCCTGAGGCTTCCATTCATAGTCAACTGTTCATCGGCCTTTGGACCTGAGATAAGCCAGAGAGGATCACGGTGGGGAAAATATGGAAGAGGGTACTGTTTACTTCATGGTGGCCAGAAAGCAGATAGGAAGATTGGAGCCCCGTTGTACGGTTCAGACATCCTCCCAAGGATCTAAGCAGGTTCTGCTCCCTGTAAATGCTTTTTCTGTCTTCTAATGGTGCTGTCAGATGGGGACTTTTTACACCTGGGATTTGGAGTATATTTTAATCTATGTGTCTCTCTTTCATCTCTGTCCCAGACACTGTGCATCTTGCCAGCATCCTTGAAGCTGATATGTTAACACATCAGCTTGAACGCAGAATAAATGCAAAGACCCAGAGTTTTTGACTCAGCACATTGCAAAGCAGTAAAATCTGGTAATGGGGAAATTTAGGAGTGAGTTTTGTGGTACTGTCCTAAGAAAGAGCTGAATTCCCACCATCAAAACAGCAAGAATTTCACTATGCTGGGAATAAGGTGACTTTGCAGGGACACTCTGAGGAACTCTGAGTGTTGATTAACTCTGAGTACCTGTACCCATTGTCATCCAGCACCTGAACCGTACAAAAGTGACCCCTAAAGATGCTTATTTCTAAATCCTGAGATATGCGAATCTGCCATGCCAGCTTGACCAAGGGCACTCTACTGATGTGACCATGGACCAATCATCTGTACCTGGGTTTTTCATCTGGTGGCATGGTTCTGACAATGTAGAACCTCCCCTAGCTATCTGTCGAGGAAAATAGAGAGAGAGAGAGAGAGAGAGAGAGAGAGAGAAAAGAATAACCAACTTTGAAGGTGGAGATGAAGATGGAGAGAGGGTACAAGAAGCCAAGGATTGTGAGTGGTCTCCAGAATTATAAAATCCAGGCAATAGTGGCAAATGCCTTTAATCCTAGCACTCGGAAGGCAGAGGCAGACAGTTCTCTGTGAGTTCGAGGCCAGCCTGGTCTACAAGAGCTAGTTCTGGGACAGGCACCAAAGCTACAGAGAAACCCTGTCTCAAAAAAAAAAGAAAGAAAGAAAGAAAAAGAAAACAAAGACAGAAAAAGAAAAGGAAAAGGCATAGACCCATGTCCCAGAGACTACATAAAGAAATAGCCTAGACAAGTATTTACCTTGTGGCAGTAAGACCTGTATCAGATTTCTAATTAATAAAACTTTAGTAAAATAAATTTGTATTGTTTTATGCCATTGATTTTGTGATATTTTTATCACCAATATTTAAACCAGTACAGTATCTTTATGAAGGTGTCACTGATTTAGTTTTCATGGATAATAAAAATGGAAGGCATACATCACTCTTGGCGGTAAGGAGAATAGTCATCCTTTTTGGTGACTTCTAAGACAAGACAGTGGATCACAGTGTCTATCTCTTCCTTGAGTGTTGAACTTGTGAAAACGTACCAAGTATGGTAGTTTGAATGTAATTGGCCCCATAAGCTCAGAGAGAGTGGCACTATTAGGAGGTGTGGCTTTGTTTGGGTAGGTATGGTCTTGTTGGAGAAAGTGTGCCACTGTGGGCATGGACTTCGAGATTTCCTATACTCAGGATACTGCCTCAGTCTGTCTGAGTTCCTAATGCCTTCTGATCAAGATGTAGTCAGTACTACGTCATCCTGCAGGCCACTGAATCTTTGAACCTGTAAGCCACCACTTCCATTTTTTTAATGAGTTTCTGTGGTCATAGTATCTCTTCACAGCAATAGAAACCTTAACTAAGACACTAAGCAATACTATTCTGGTTTTATTTCTGTAGTCATGATACAACACTCTAAAGAAAAGCAGCTTAGGGGAGAAAATGGTTTATTTGACTTGCCCTTTCAGTTATAGTCTATCACTGAGGGAATTCAAGGTAGGCACTTGGAAACCATGGAAGAAAGCTGCTTCCTGGTTTTGACATAGGGTCATGACTAGTTAGCCTTCTTGTTGAGTTCAGGCTAACCTGCCTCAGGATGGTACTGCCCACAGTGGGCAGGACAATTAGCAATCTAGGCAATCCACAGCAGACATGCCCACAGGCCATTCTGATTCAAGGAATTGACATCAATTCCTGTCATTTGAGATTCCTGGCTCAGGTAACACTAGGCTGTTAAGGTTGAGAGTCAAAGCAATTTAAGACAAATACATTCATAATATGTATACTTTTAATTTTTATGTTGTACATCAAATAATTATATAATGAAGCACCACAAAAAGTCAGCATGCTGAACTGACTGCACTAAGTAGGTCATTTGGAAATCCTGTCAGCATTTTAGCTTTCTGAGACTTTTCTTACTCAAGGCATAAGAGGATAATGCTGTTGTTTGTGGTGGTTGTGGTAACAATAGTGCTGAATGGAATAGTGTTTATTCAAAGTCCATAGAAACTCAGAATTTGACCATATTTAGAAAAATGAGTTTTTAATATTTTATCAAGTTATACTATTCAAGTGGACTATGAAGACTGATTAAGAAAAAGGCTAGGAAAATTTGGGTATGGGGAAACAGATACACATGAAAAGAAAACAGCAATGTAAAGACAGAGGAAAAAAACTGTAATGATGTAGACAAAGCCAGAAAGTATCAGACATTACTGATGAGAGCAGAAGTTAGCTTAAGTTTCAGAGTATGATCTTCTACAGTGTTGTTCTATCTTTGCCTCTTATGAATGGCTACCATATGGAAAGATACAAGAAAACTTATGAACAGAACAAAAAGGTGGTGATTTTGTGTAAAATTATTCAGTTTCAATTTAAATTCCAGTATATTACAATAATTCATGAGAAAATTATTTCACCATATAGAGAGACAAAACATGACATTCAACAGAAAGACCCAGACACAACTCACATACCCAAGACCGGTGGGCATCCATAACCCATCTGACAGGAAGGCCCAGACACAGTTTAGTTTCCCAGAATTAGCAGTTATCCAGAACCCATCTACAGAAACACAGTTTAAGCCCCCAGATTTGGTAGGAATCTGTAACTCAGCTAATAGGAAAAGCCAGACTTATCTAAAGTTTCCAGCTTTGGTAGGATTTCCTAGTTATCTAGGAGTTATGTAAGAGTACTATGCTTAACATGTTTAGACCACCCTAAAAAGGCATGACAGGTAGTTCTAACTGCCCACTTGTACAGGAAATACTTTTCCACCCAATGGGAAGTCAGCCAATAGGCTATTCCTAGACCCAACCTGACCTGACCATGGAATCCCAGGACTCTGTACACGATGGAGCTGTAAGGTCCTGTTGGGCATAGGTAGTAGGCTTAAAATCTAGACTTTACAGATAGTTCTCTGTTGTAGACCAGGAGTTCCTCACCTCTAAGAAGCTGCAGGTAGTGGTGATGAAGACTTTGGAAAATTTCCTGAAATGCAATCCAAAGTGCAACAGTATCAAAAAAAAAAAAAAGAAAGGAAAACTCATTTCAAAACAAAAGCAAAACAAGTCATGAAAACGAAACCAAAGAGAACAGCATTTATTCCACATGCTAATAGGAAGTTTAACTAGCATAATGGAATCCTTTCCAACTTTACCTATTTCTTAAATTATACCTCAAAAGATTTATGGTAGAATTTCTTCTCAGTGAAACTCAAAATGTGGGAAAACTCCATTCCTACCCATAAATAAGCAAACTGCCTAAACTTACCAAAATGAAGTTTATAAAGTACATACATTCCTGATTCTTACTCCAAATACCTTGATGTCTTTTTGTCCAGTTGCATCTGAAACAGCATGTGCACAGATGGTGGTGAGTGTTTCCTCCACTCCCAAATTTAGCCCTTTTCTTATTAGGGAACTGGCTTGTTTAAGTAGTAACTTTTAGCTACCTCATTACTTATTTGAACACATATGTTCTGCACATTTTGAACCATGTCTATGACAGCCATGTTTTCAGTTTCAAATCACTGACTTTATCAAATACATAGCTACCAAAAGTAAAAGAAAAAACCAGCAAAACACAAATAGATGCAGACTCACAGCAATGTGTCCCCGAATCAACCTTTTAAACACCCCACAGAAATGGCTGTCATAATTTAACTGAGAGATCAACCAAAAGTTAACACCATTTAGCTTGGGCTTAATAACATTCATCAGAAAACAACTGGAGAAGCTCTGACGAGTCCTTCAGCTGGAGATCCTAACAGACAATCCTCAGTTGAGCAATGTGTTCCCTTTGGTGAGGCTTTCAAGGAAAATAACAGACAACAGCAGATAGAGATTTCATTAAATCATTAGGTACTTACAGTCAGATGACAGAAACTTACTGGGGAAACTGAGGCAGTCATTTAAAGGTGCTATTTCTAAGAGTTCAGTATAGTTCAGGTCCTTTTGTTCTCTCCATGGATGAGTTTCTGGTTTCCCATTTCCACTGTAGGCATTTTTATATTTTGCCATAAATAATAGTAGAATCATTATTTCATATTTACTTTAGTTATATGCACATACACACACAAACACACACACACACACACACACATATATATATATATATATGTACATACACATACAAACACACATGTTTTTAAACAACTTGGGGTGATAATGGATAATTCTTTAGGCATCCAAAGACTGCCTAAAGAATGCTTCAGAATGTGTAAGCAATATTGTCATTGTCCTTAGTAAGCTTCCAGAAGCAGAAAGTAAGTAACCATTGCTGAAGATACTACCTGTTAAGTTTTTTTCTGGACCAACAAGCCTCTCTGCCAATGCAATAATCCAAATTAGGCCAGGGGGCAGAAGGTCTTCTCTAACCATGTATCTTCTTGGAGGAACTGTAGGATGCTACAGGAGCTGTCACATCTCTGTGTTAGAAGCTCTTTTTTTAAATGCTGTACTCTCAGATCTTTAAAGGCACTTGAGAACTGGGTACCATTATCTGTTAGTTATATTTAAATTAGATATACAGGTTAAACTTAGACCCGTATTTTACCCAATAGTTACAGTTAACCAATGCTAGTAAATGTAAGAAGATTAAAAGGAATATTTTAATGTCAAAGAATACTAGTACACATGGGTATTCTTACCCAAGATAGTGGTAAGGTCAAAAATGGTGGCTACCCACATGTTTGTATTTTTCCAGAGCTATTGTAATCTGGAGTTATAAGTTTTACAGATCTTAAAACACTGAGATCTAGACAGAGTGAAATAAGACAAGCATACTATGGAAACAAACACACATACATACATAGACATAAAAGTATAGTGTAACCACTTTATTTTAACAGGCAAATTAAAACTTTTTTAGGAACTGTGCCAGCAGACCAATTTAAGAATCCTGATGTAGTTAGGCAGCAGAAGCCAGGGAAGAACATAGGTGGTCCCATTAAGGACCAGATTTGCAGACGCTCTAAGAGGGAACAGAAACATTAGGACAGAACACCTATATATATGGTTTTAGAGTGGAAGGACAGGGAGAAAATAGATCTGGATCCATAGTAGAGAGTCCCAGCCTGACAAGATTATTGTCAGAAATGGAGACAAACAATGAACAGCTAAAGAACCAGAGTAGGGAGCAGGGGAGGGGAGTGGGAGCCCAAGCACAGCATCCAGAAACTATGGGCATATGGAGCCTTGTTTGTTGTATGTTAGGTGTTAGATAGCCCCAGTTTAAAAAGGATTTTTGTAAAAGACAGCCCAAGGGCATTTGGAGATCAGGCCTTGAATTGTAAATGTCCATTTTTACAAGTCTATGCCATGTCTGGGGACTCAACGCCTACCCACAAGGCATCCACTGTGATAAGACTCTTGAGTCAAAAACAGAGGAGCCTGAGAAATGCCAGGGCAGATGTCTCCACTGGGTGCATTCCCACCTCAGCTAGGACTGCCTCGCAGCTGGTGAGCATGGGTGAGAAGGGCATTTTCCAACATGTAGCCCTGGGCCAGTGGGAAAAACAGCTCCCAGTGGGACCTCTCCACCAATTCAAAAATCCAAAGTAGACCAAATCAGACCAAATTAGAAGAAACCCAGGTTTAACAGATGCCAGAACTCTTGGGTGGCTCCTGGGAAAATATGGAGAGGGGAAAGGAGAACCAGAACTGGAGAGGAAAAAGGGAAGACCACGTGTTCATTCCAGGGGGGGGAGGGCAGTTTAAATAGCCTGTGGGAGTGGTCTTGACCCTCCCTGGGAGGCATCACCTTTTGGCTGGCTATGTTGGATGTGGAGTCTAGACTGCAGCCACTCCCAGGGGAGGGGGCTTGGAACTTTCCACCAAATATTTTAGACTCCTTGTATATATGGTTGCCAGGGACTGGGGTGAGGCCCCCAACTAAACATTCTAGACTCTTTGTATAAAGGGGTGTTAGGGAGCTGAGTTGATGCTTTTAACCAAACACTACCTACTTTGGACATAGGAATAAGAGGTTGCAGTGGAACTGAAACAAAAACTCTTCCCTGAGGATTAGCTTCCATGGTATTAAAAGGTGATATGCAAACTACTAAGGCAGAAATCCATCACTAGTCCTACCGAGCTGTGACACTTATGAAACACAAAAATAGCCTGCACGGCAAGCTATTCCTAAAGGTGCAATAGGGAAACCTACATCTTGATGGTAACCAGCATCTGTCTATTTGCACTCAAGGTTTATTGAGCAGAAGGGAAATTATACCTGGTACTGTAATCTAGCCAAACTATATGTGGCTATTTAGCATGGGCCTCCTCTAAGGCCCATGCATAATTTCTAACCATATTCTAAATACTTATCCTTATGCTCACAAATAAGTGTAACTCTCACTGCTTATCAAAGAAACTTCTTTTGAAGCTGATGGAGACTATTACAGAAATCCACAACTGTTCAAAATGCAGAGAATTACTGACATTGGGGCCCCCAGCTCCAACTGATCTATTTACAACACAGCTCCTGTACCCAAGGTTGAGGGAATTCATAGAAAATATGACTAAGATTATAAAAGGCAAAGGACCAAAAAGTCTGCTGTG
Organism: Bramus lutescens; assembly: GCA_001685075.1. NCBI lineage: Eukaryota > Metazoa > Chordata > Mammalia > Rodentia > Cricetidae > Bramus > Bramus lutescens. The sequence continues at coordinate 33,641 of LOEQ01008755.1, forward strand.
AGTTTGTGTTTCCTAGAAATGAGAGGGAAGTTTCACCAGTGACACCTCAACAACATGGCTGCTCAAACATGACACAAGCCATTGAAACAATAGTTCTTATCCCAGTAGAGATGGAGGCGATTCCACAAGACCCCACCCCTAAATGAAGAGTTACAGGCAATTGAATACTTCTGAAAGAGGGAGATTTAGCATTCCCCAAGGATGAACCCCAATATGGAGTGGTCAGCTCTAGAGACATAAGCATGTAGGCAAACACTAATTGGACTCAATAAGCTGTATATGTATGTTGATTTATTTATCTGTATATATAACAGAAATGGTTAAAGAAGAGGAAGCTGCCAATTTGGGATGGGGTTTAGACATGGGATGTGTAGGAGGGAGGGTAGAGAAGGGAGAAATTATGTAATATTTTAATTAAAATTGGTTAAGATACTTTATGGTTAGTTGTTTTCAGGGAAACAAAGTTTTCACATCCTCAGTTGCTTGTTAAAGAGTTGAGGGACAACGTGACCCAGGGCAGCTGTATTGAGCACCAGTCACTGGTACCATTCAAAGTGTTCAACATTGCAGCTCCGAGGTCCAGTTTTTAAGTCAGCAACCTCAGCATCACCTTGGGAATGAACAGCAAGTGAAGATTCTCAGAATCCCATCATGTCCTACTAGGATCCACTCATTCAGTAAAGTTGAGAAAACCACAAACAGGACACTTGACATTGTTTAGATGAAAAAAGCCATCTACTATTGATGGATTCTTTTCACACCTTTAAGTGTTTCTGCTTATGGAAACCAGGACTATACTGATAAAAATAAACTTGTAAACTGTGCTCTACATTTAGAGCAATGCTCAGAATAAGCCCATATTCTTCAAGTATGTCTTTCTATCTCACTTTCCTGAGGGCTCAAGGACCTTCCCAGTTCTCTCAGGATTCTTTCCCCTGGAGACCCTAGCCTACTCTGCTCTACTTGTCCATCAAACTATGCTTATATCACAGTCCTCTCTGAAAGTCTATGTTGCCTGGAGTCTGCATCATGACCTTTGAATTCTGTAATCTCTATCACATTATTATAAGGATTAAGTCTCCATATGTATTAGAATAGAACATCATCTTCCATAGTGTCCATGGCTTATATGTGGTTTGGCTCCAAAGGTTCATGTTGGAAGCTTGCTCCCCAGAGTGGTGAGGTTTGGAAATGGTATAACCCTTAAGAGGGAGGCTTGGTAGGAAATGATTTAGTCTTTAGGAATAACCTCAGATGATATTATGCCTAGTCTAAGGCTTCCTGTCTTTTCATACCTTTTCTCCCTCTTATTCTGCAATATGGTAGCAGTAGCTATGTTGTGACTTAGATAAGGCAGGCCTCACCAAAGCTGTATAGATCCTCATATTTTCTTTATTCTAAAGAGGTAAACATCAAATATACTTCTTTCTGTTAAAACAGGTTTGTTACATGTATTTCATCATAGCAATAGAAGATACTAAATATAATTATTACTAATATAATATTACTAGTAATTGATAATTATATTAGTAATTATGTTCGTATTACTAATATAATATTACTATATCATGGAGAAGTGTCTATGTTATCCTGTCATGTAGAACAGTACTTATTTCTATACATTCACTCAGTTTCTTCAGTTGAGTCTCTAAGTATCTCTTCAGAAGGTTCTCTTCAACACCCTCATGGGAAATAGCCATTCTACTCCTTCTGGATACTGGTCCATATATGTACCCCCTCCAGGTACTCCTTCCATATATGTACTTTTTATTTTCATAAAGAAATAACTCAGTGGGTAGATGGTAGACAAATGATATTTAGATAGATAATAGATAAATACATAGCTATATTGATTGATGATAGATGATGGCCTTTCTTCTAGCATAGGGAGGAATTACTGTCTACATCTATAAAATATCTATGAATCCCCATACTTATGACATATATGATTTTTACAAAATATCATGGAGACAATGGTTATTATATAAAGGCTATCCAGAGAAACCAGAAACATATTTAAGAGAAAATAAGAAAAGGTTAGGTTATTTTAAGAGTATTAACAGATTTTAAAAATATAAAATTGTCAATTTTTAACACTTATTATAAATAGCATGCTTAATTCAAATAAGCTTATATCTCATTTACAACAGCAGAATAGATTTGCCTTATTTATTCTTTATTTTTAATATGGGTATCACTTGAGCATTACTAACTACATTTTAGGGTCACCTTGTTGGCGAAATTTCACTCACTCACACACACACAGAGAGAGAGAGAGAGAGAGAGAGAGAGAGAGAGAGAGACGGAGACAGAGAGAGACAGAGAAAGAGAGAGTTTCCACATGATTTATTTTATCATAGATGACAAACATAAAAGGTCCTACAATATTTATGCCTTGGATAGAACTCAATATATTGACTGCACATCCATTAATAGCTGGCCTCCCAACCAGTTTTTTATTTGTAACTTTTTTTTCCCATCATACTGTCATAAACTGTGAGTACTAGGCAGTAAGTAACAATGCCTTCCACCGACCAGCTCAAGTCTCCTTCCTTCACACAGTCAATCACCACCTGGGTGCTAAGCATGCCCCTATTTGTACCTTTTAAAAACAAAATTCAATTATATCATTCACACTCTGTCTTCAACAAAATGAAGCTTCCTTAATGGGGTTTGGGTACTACTTATCTGTGGGTATAAGGAATAGAACAGAATGCAGTTGGGAATTATATTAGTTCAGTAAAGCGGCTGTAGGAAGTTCTCTAAGATCCATGCCCTCAATAACCACCCATAAGTAGCTATAATTTCACATGTACCATGTAATCGAGTTGCCATGGGTGAGTCCATCAGGTATATAGAGGTCAGAGTTCGGAAAAGATTGTTAGTCAACAGTGGTGACAGCTAGTTAACATTAGGTAAATATAAAATAATATGCCACCTTAAGGTTTTCACAGCCATCCTTAGTGTTCTTTATCCTTCCGTATCACCACTCCATCTGTATTGATTCCCCCTCCTCTCCCTAGCTGAAACCACCCCGCAGTATTTTCCCAATTATCCATATCTCCTGTATCCTGCTATTCCCTCTCTTGCTCTTTCCCCCACTGCTGTAATCCTTCTTTGTGTTCCTATTTTCTATGATTGCGCCAGGTTGCATGGTCACATTTCTGAAGATTTGGTGCTGGGAATCCACAAAAGAGAGAGAACATGTGGGTTCTGTTTTCCTGGGTCTGATCTGATTTACCTCATTCCAAAGAATATTTTCTCCTTCTATCCACTTACCTGCAAATTTCACAATTTCACTTTTCTTTATAGCTTAATAATATTCCCTTAAGTATACATACCAATTTTGATTATTCATGTATTTGTTGAAGGACATTCATGTTCTGCTTCCTAGAAATTGAGAATAGAGCAGCTCTGCACAAACCCGAGCAAGTTTCTGTAGAGTTGGGTGTCGAGTCCTTTGAGCATAGGCCAAGGAGTGATTTAGCTGGGTAATGCAGCGGATTTAGATTAGCTGTTTGAGAATTCTTTGCACTGTCACACAGGCATATTAAAATAGGAACTTTTCCTAAGGCAGAAAAAAAGGTGCTTCAGTGGACTTGGGCTTCCATCCCTAACCAAGGAGCTATATCTAATTGGCAATTACACACAAAGGTATATACATCACACTTAAAGCTAGGCTGCACGTTCAGCTGTAGATGGCCAACAGAAAGTGAGCTCAATGTTATTTTTGTAGATTTCTTTTTGTCTACATACTACTTTTCGAGGTTTTTAAAAAATTCACTCGTTTTTTGCTTCTATATTATGGTTTCCTATTTTGTGTCTTATGGGTTTTGTTTGTGTGTGTGTGTTTTCTTGTCCTTTTTTCTTTCTTTTTAAACATTTTACCTTCTTTGTTTTAAATATGCCTGTTTACTAAAGAGAGAGAAAGAAGGCACGCTGTAGGGTGAATGGGAATGTGGTGAGACTCCGTGAGGAGATGAGGGAAGGAAAACTGTGATCAGAACATGCTGTATGAAAAAAAAAATCCTATATTAAAATGTGGAAAAAATATTGCTTCAGTCACCCTGCAAAGCAGGCCAGCTACAGTGCACGGAAGAAGCCAAAAAAAATTGGACTCATTACTAAGGGAAGCAGTTTAAGGGACTTGTTGACTAAAGGGAGGAAAGGTAAAGAAAACTGTATACTCCGTGTTTTATTTGGGGATATTAAAGGTTTGTTGTGTCCCTTAATCCAAATGAGAAGAAGAACTGAGTTTTAGGGAAGCAATGAATAGACAGAAAAGGAGAACTCTGTAAACTGTAAAGAAGATGATAACATAATAGAGATGTTAGAAAATAATCAGAACTGTGGTTGGAGAGTTCCCAGCAGCAGAGGTTTATCATGGGAATACCCTGTAGTCTTCGTCCCTGTGGGCATAGTGAAGAGAGCAAAAAGCACAGGGAGATGGTGCTTGTAAACTCAGCAACCTTTAAGCATGACTGTTGTGTAAATGTTCATTCAGTGATGACCCACAAATTTGTGTTTCTTTCTTCAAGTGTCAGTCGTAAGCCAGGTTCCATACATCCCCACCTGGCAGGACAGTGTCCTGACTCCATAATGTTACAGTTCAGAAGTCAGTCATGAACCTTGGTGACAATTTGAGTGACTCTCGTCACTTGGGCTGACTATAAATGGAGACATCTTATAGTTCCTCTTCCATGCCAGTTAGTCCTTGTAGAGCCTCGCAGCTCTCTTATGAACTCTTGTGCTCTCAGTATATGTCCCACAGGCTCAGTGCCGGAGGAGACTGCAGTATATAGATGCTCTTTGGGTGTCCTGAAGTATGTATAGTTCAGCACAGCCTTGCCCACATCTCCAAACACAGGACAGCACAGTTTTGCCCATATCCCCAGCCACAGGATAACTCACTCTTACCTATATTGTCAATGACAAGACAGCTCAGTCTTATCCACATCCTCAGTAATATGATTCTTCCAACTGTGGATCAAAAAAAATCTCAGTGTCTATATTAACAATCTTCTTTCACTCCATTTTAACGACACACTAGTCACCCTGCAGAATTTGAGGCTCAGTGACATCAACTGAGGGTGGTAAGTCATAGGCTATTATTTGCAGCCTATTTCTGATTTTCTTTGAGCAGATAGAATTATTTTGGCTTTTTCCTCTGTGGATTGAAAGGAGTGAGGCCTTAATGCAAATGGGTTTAATGACCATATTTTAAAAAAAATCTGGGGCAAGTTCCACAGCATTAATTATTGGAAAATCTCTTTGCAATTAGTGATTTCATGTTTTCTCCTTCAGTTTTGGATCCTTGAAAAAATTCTAGGAATTAGAGATCTCTTCACTCACTAGCCTGTTAAATAATTATAAACGACTATGTTCCCTATAACTTTTATAGATCTAAAATCCAAATGGCTAATTACAGTTGACTTAGAATAAATCTAAGTTGTTTTGGAAACTGGCAACAGCTGTTACTAGAATAGGTGTTTATAGAAGCAATTAAAAGATTTGCCTTGTGACTCACGTCCATTAATATACAATTCTGAAGCTGTGATGGGTAATACAAAACACAAATAGTAATGAAAAGTTAGGAGGGATAAATATTTTTATAGATTACCAAAAGTATGGCACTTTTATTTATGCTCAGATAATATGCTACTCTAGACTGGTCCAAATAGCAAAGGGAAATAATAATTTTCTCCAATAATATCTTAGAAGGTCAAATACCAAAGGATATGGCTTTGGGGAGGAATGTGATACTTAACACTGGCTTTATGTGATGACCAAAGTTGTTCTAGGAAGTCTTAGATGAGATGATTGCTTTTGTGGAGAATACCTTGATTAAATTACTTGAGGTGTTCCTTTGTTATTTCCAGGAACATTCTGTATGTCCTGAGAAAGGTACTGAAATGGTCCGATGATTCTCAGAATCTATATTTCAATCTAGATTATAAACCCCATACATTTACTTTAGGTTCCTCCGAACTCAACATGTTTTCTGTAGAGAAACTGCCTGAAACTTTGTCTTGTGGGGGGTTCCTTACATTCAAGTAAACACAGGGTGTTAATGCATATCAACTCTCCTTTTGCCATTTTGAGACTTTTTAAGCACCTCCCACCTCCCAGACATTAAAAATTAAGTTAGGTAGGTATCATTGCAATATTTCAAAATTTTGAATTGCAAAATTTTTATCTTTTCAAAGATTTAAGATTTTAAAAGCTGAGGTCTGTTGTCAACAAATAAAAAAAGAACTATTTTATTTTAGGGTCTGGGAAGATGACTCAGTTGATAAGGTGTCTTCTCTGTCAGAATGGGGACCTTAGTTTGGTCCCTGTCACCCATGTTGAAAGCTGGTTGCATAACCCTGTGTTCTGTAACTCCAGTGTAAAGGCTGATGGTGTAGATAGGCAATCACTGAAGCTCATTATCTAACCAGGCCACTGGAATAAATTTTATGTTTGGTGAGGGATTCTGTCTCATAAACTATAGTGGAAGAACCCAATGTCCATCTACACATTTGTGCACATATTTGCATGCACACATGTGCCAAAATGTACACATGCACATTTCCTTACAAAGATTCACCTATACCACACACGAAAAGGTTTTTTAAAAAACATTTTATTTACTTTGTGTTTGTGTATGTGTGCATACATGTATGTGTCATCTTCTACTCCGTATGCTTCTGTAAATGAACTCAGGTCATTAAGGTATCTGATGACAAGCACTTTTACCCTCTGAACTACCTTGCTAGCCCTAATAATTTGTTATTCTATGTGAGAGGAACATTAACAAAAATGACTGACAAAGCTAAACCTGCCATTAAATTCCTAAAGCAAATTTAAAGAAACATATTGATATGCTTGACATTCTGAAAAGAATGATAAAGCATTTCTCAGTAACTAATATTAAATAAAATGTTTATTGTGATACAAATGAGAATTTAATTGGTATTAATTGGTATTAATTCATGTTATATGCCAATGAAAAATAAATGAGGTTACTGTGAGGTTGGTCATTAAGGAGATAATATAGGCCATTGAAACTACAATTGTTGTTATGATATGTGAATACTATACTATTTTGTTAGTGATAAATGAATTTTTCATAAGTGTATATATCTATATAAGCACATGGATATTTACAAATAATGTTATATCCGATATGAATTTAAAAGTAACTATATTACATTAATGCAGTTCTAGTACTTTCTTTATATTTTGAATCCAAATATTTTGGTAATGAACGAAGAGAAAGAGAATGAGAAGGTGGAAAAGGAGAAAGAGAAAGAAGATAGAGAAGGAAGATATGAAATCAACCCTGTATATATCCATATTATAAATTACAGTGTTCTGGGAAAAGTGACAGAAGTCACACTGGAAATAACAGAATGACTTATTCTTTGATATAATCATTACACTGAACACAAATTAGGCTATGCATGAATTAGTAGGAAAGCACAGAGATTGGAGGCAGAAGAACCTGGTTCAATCCTAAACCCTAACTTAAAGCTTCCTAAGGACCATTTCCCCATGTTTCAACTGGAATGGAGAAAGTGATTTACATCCTCAAACAGCTAAACTATAGATCTTGAAAATACTATACAAAGCATGGAGTATACAGGCTTCTAAAAGTTTGCTGTAGTTTGGATGAGATTGTCTCCCCTGGACTCATATGCTTGAGTGCTTCGGCTCCAGTTGATGAACTGTTTGGAAGGACTAGGAGGTGTGGCATTGCTGTAAGAGTCCTGACACTGAGGGTAACTTTGAGGTTTCAAAAGCACATGCATGCCAGGCCCAATGTCTCTCTCTTTGTGTGCTGTCTGTGAATCAGGACATAAAGCTCCCAGCTACCTCTCCACCACCATGCCTGATTGCATTGTGCCTTGCTCCCCACCATTCTGATAAAGGGACTTTGCCTCTGAAGTTGTAAACAAACCTCTTTTAAATGCTTTCCTTTATAAGATTTGGCTTGGTAATAGTGTATCTTCACAGTAATAGAACACTAAGACAAAGTAGTGCTAAAAATTATTTTTCCCTGTATAAGAGGAAGTAGGTTCAAAATATTTGCACACTTTCATCTTTGTTTTACATACTGGCAGAGGATGATTCAAAGCAAAGATACTTTAAGCCAGAATATGCTTGTCTGCTAAATTTGTTATACTAGCATATATGAGTACTAGTTTTCAGGCAATAATAAAGTAGACTTCCAAGTCTCTATCACTGTAATTTTTTCTTTCTCTGATGCTGTGAAAAATCTCCAACCTTAACCAACTTAGGGGAAGAAATTATTGTTTATTAGGCTTACAGTTTATATATAAGGATACAGTCAAGGCAGGAACTCAAGGCAAGAATCTGGAAGCAGGAAATTAAACAGAGACCCTGGAGAAACACTGCTTCCTGATTTGCTTAACCAGCTATGCGTCTTTTCTTTTCTTTAGGTTTTTATTCTGATTAATTTATATCTTATTTTTTTAATTTTCTGTATGAATACTGTACTACTGCATTTACATCATTTCTGCCTTTCCTTAGGTTCCTCTGATTCCTTTCTTATTTCCCCACTTCTCAAATTCACGACCTCTTTTAAAAATATGTCTACACATACATATACATAATATCTTCTGCTGAGTGAGTATAATGGTGTCACACAGTAGGAGCCTCTAGAGGACATTTCCTTTCAAACTACCACAGGTCCTGCTGTTGGTTTGTGGAGAGCAACTCTTTGTCTCAGCCTTTGTTGACTGAGGTTTCTGTCCTGCTCAGGCCTGCAGACATTCCTTCCCAAAGAAACACAAAGGGGTCTACATTAACTATAAACCGGTTGGCCTATAAGCTCAGGTTTCTTATTAACTCTTACATCTTAAATTAGCCCATAATTCTTGTATGTGTTAACCATGTGACTTGGTACACTTCATCAGTGAGGTGTTCTCATCTTGCTTCCCCTGCGTCTCCTTTCCATGATGACTGCAGACAGAGTCTTTCCTCTTCCCAGAATTCTCTCCTCTTATCACCCCACCTCTACTTCCTGCCTGGCTATTGGCCAATCAGCATTTTATTAAAACAAATAAGTGATGGTGTACAAGACCATTGTCCCACAGCAAGCCTAAGCCTGGGTTGTTTGGAAATGTCCATAGCTCTCCTGGTCCAGAAACTCAATTAAATACAACCTAGTTCAATGTTGGAAGTCTCTTTGGTGACAAGAGATGGCCAGATGAGACTCCATATGCCCCATTAGTAGGAGTACTCTCTTTCTACAGATTCCAAGAAGTTTCTACTGCACTAGGTTTCCATACCACCCTGCAAATGCCTCCCAATTTCAGCTATATTTCTCCCCCATCTTCTTACTCAATTTCAACCCCCTGCTCTGGTCCCCAACCATTCCTAGTTTATCAGTAAAATCTATTCTATTTCCCACTTCCTCATGGATCCATGTTTCCACTCCCTGACCTGCTAGATCCCTCCTCTCAACCTAATCTTTCTGGGTCTATGAATTGAACCTTGGTTATCATTTATTTAACACGTAATATCCACTTACAAGCAAGTAAATTCTATACTTTTCTTTCTGTGTCTCTGTTACCTCACTTAGGTTAATTTTTTCTAGTTCCATCTATTTGCCTGAAAATTTCAAGATGTCATCTTTTTTGACAGCCAAATAATACTTCATTCTGTAAATGAATCACATTTTCTTTATCCATTCTTCTGTTGAGGGATACCTAGACTGTTCTAGTTTCTGGCTATTATAAATAAACCTATAATGAACACAGTTGAGCGTGGGGCATCCTTTGGGTATGTATTCAAGAGGATCATAGCTAGATCTTGAGGTAGATTGATTCCCATTTTTCTGGGGGAAGTGTTATATTGATTTCTGTAATGATTGTACAAGTTTTTATTTTAAAGATCAGTGTAGGATTGTTTCCCTTGTTCTATATCTTCACTAGTATTAGCTTTTGACCTTAGCCATTCTAATAGGTGTAAGATGGAATCTCAAAGTAGTTTCAATATACTTTTCCTTAATAGCTAGTAATATTGAACATTTCATTAAGTGTTTCTCAGTTATATGGGATTCTTGTGTTGAGAATTCTGTGTATCAATCTATTATGAATTTTTAAATTGGATTATTTGGATTTCTAATATCTAGTTTCTTGAGTTCTTTATATATTTTGGATATTAGCCCTCTATCAGATGTGAAGTTAGTAAATATCTTTTTTTCATTTGTAGACTGCTGTTTTGTCTGCTTGATAGTGTCTTTGTCTTATAGAACCTTTTCAGTTTTATTGAGTCACGTTTATTAATTGTTGATCTTATTGCCTGTACAATAAGTGTTCTGTTCAGAAACATGCCAAAGCACTCAAAGCTATTCTGCATTTTTTCTTCTATCATATTCAGTGTATAAGGGTTTATGTTGAGGTCTTTAATCCAATTGGACTTGAGCTTTTTATATGACTGGTGAGAGTTAAGGTTCTGTTTTCATTATTCTACATGCAAATATCTAGTATGATGAGCACCATTTGTTGGAGATACTGTCTTTTTTCCCCCCGACTGTACTTCTGGCTTCTTTATTAAAAATCAGGTATCTATATATGTGTAGATTTATGTCTGGATCTTCAGTTCAGTTTGATTAATCAAACAGTCTGTTTTTATGTCCATATCATCTGACTTTTATTACTCTAGCTCTGTAGTACAATTTGAAATTGAGAATGGTGAGAGTTCTGGCAGTTTCTTTATTGCTCAGGATTGTTTTAGCTATCCTAAGTTTTTTGTTTTTTCATATGAAATTGAGATTTTTTCTGTTTCAAGTAAAGAATTGTGTTGGGATTTTTATAGGGATGGCATTAAATCTTTAGATTGCTTTTGGTAAAATAGCTATTTTTACCATGTTAATCTTACCTACTCATGAACATAGGAGAACTTCTCTCTACTGATACCTTCTTCAATTTCTTTCTTCAAAGACTTGAAGTATTTATCTTACAGTTTTATCACTTGCTTGATTGGAGTTACCCCAAGATATTTTATATTATTTCAGGTTATTGTGAAAAGCATTGTTTCTCTGATTTCTTTCTCAGTCCATTTATCATTTATATATAGGAGGGCTACTGTTATTTTGAGCTAATTTTATATCCAGTGACTTTGCCAAAAGTTTTTATCAACTGCAGGATTTCCCTAGTAGAATTTTAAGGGTCACTTATGTATATTGTCATGTCATCTGTAAATAATAATATTGCAACTTCCTTCATCCAAATAGTACCCCTGTGATCTCCTACAGCTGTTGCTTTTGCAAAGTACTCTATTGAATAGATATGAAAAAAGTGAACAACCTTGTCTTGTTCTTGATTTTTGTGGAATTGCTAGGCGTTTTTCTCCATTTGATTTATGTTGCCTACAGGTTTGCTTTAAACTGACTTTAGGCTGTTTAGGCATAACTTTTTTTTATCTCTGTTCTCTCCAGTACCTTTACTATTAATTGGTTTTTGGATATTGTCAAAGATGAAATTTTCTGCATCTAATGTGATCATGTGGTTTATGTCTTTATGTTTGTTTATATGGTAGCTTATATTTATTGATTTTTATATATTGAACCATTCCTGAATCTCTGGGATAAAGCCTACTTGGTCATGGTGGTTGATCTTTTGATATGTTCTTGGATTTGGTTTAAAACATTTTACTGAGAATTTTTGTATCTGTCTTAGTTAGGGTTTCTATTGCTGTGAAGAGGCACCATGACCATGGCAATTCTCGTAAGTGAAAATGTTCATTAGAGGGGGCTTGCTTACAGTATCAGATGTTTAGTCTATTATCATCATGATGGGGAGTATTGTGGCATGCAGGTAGATATGGTACTGGAATAGTAGTTCAGAGTCCTATATCACACTTGCAAAAGGAAGTTGACTGAGATATTAGTTGGTATCCTAAGCATAGGAAACCTCAAAGCCTGCCCCCATAGTGACATACTTCCTCTAACAAGGTCATACCCACTCAAACAAATAATAGTGCAACTCTCTATGGGATTATGGGAGCAATTACATTCAAACTACCACATCCTGCTGCCTGGCTTCCATAAGCTTTTAATTATACTGCAATTAAAAATACATTTAATCCAACTTCAAAAATTCCCACAGTTTATCATAGTTTCAAAGTGTTTTAAAGTTCAAAGTCTCTTCTGAGATTTGTGCAATCTCTTAACTTTAATCACCTGTAAATATCAAAATCAAAAATCAGATCACATACTTCTACCATATAATGGCAAAAGATATACATTACCATTACAAAATGCAGAGAAGGTAGCATAGCAAGGAGATGCTGAACCAAAGCAAGATTGATATCCAGTTAGGCAAATTCCAAACTGTACCTCTTCATGTCTGATGTTAAAATGCTCCTTGGACCTCCAGCTCCCTTTAGCTAGGCTGACTGCGACACACTTCTTCATCTTGGGTTGGTTCCCTGTTAGCAGCTTCTGACATTTCTGACATTTCCCACATCTCTGACATTTCTAACATCTTGGGTTCTCCCAGGCAATCCAGACTTAAAGTTCATTGTTTCACACCAATGCCTTTCTACTAGGCCTCCACTGAGGGACATGCCTGACACATGCCTGACCTCAGCAGCTTTCTTTAGGTGCAGAGGTAAATTCCATAACCCATTTCTTTTATCCTTAACTCTAAAGCCAGAACCACATGGCTGAAGTTGCCCAATTCTTCTACTTACTGGGGATGGAACTGGGCCCTTCATCCAACTACATCTGCACCAGCTTTCTGTTCTTCACTGTCTAAAGTTGGCTGCTCTGAAATCGGATGTTTATACCAAGCCGGCCTCAAACTCAGAGATCCACTAGGGTCTGCCTCTTGAGTGCTGAGATTAAAGGTGTGCTCCACTACGCTGGGCTCTAAGATTTTCTTTAGTTCCATTTCACAAGTTGGAAGCTTTCTGAGTGGAATCTTGCCCTGAGGTCACCAGTCCCTTATTTCCATTTCTTAATCTGTCTCTCTCCTCGATCATAGGATTTAGCTCCATTCCAGTTTCTGGTGCTCCTTTTCTCCTCAAAATTTACATTTTTTAAATTTACCCTGCTCAGATTGCTCCTTTTCATTGTAAATCCTCATTAGAGTTACCGCTAGCAATCATATGGCAAAGTGCATATGAGCCTGTTTTGAGAATTCTTCTGACAACAGGATTAATCCAAAACTCTTCACTTTAAGCTCAGGCAGACCTTTTGGACAAGGGTAAAAAGCAGCAACTTTCTTCAACCAAAATATCTTAACACCACTCTCTAGGTCAGAAAATAGCATTCTTCTCCTCTGAAACCTTTTGATCTCCACAGTTCATCGAATCACAGTCAGCATCACTGTTTTGTATGTTCCTACTAGTATGGCCCATTACGGAGTGCTTACAGCATTCCTCTGCTTTCCAAACCCAAAGTACCAAAGCCCATGTTACTTCAAATAAAAACACAGTCAAGTCTATTACTGCAATACCCCAGTCCCTGGCACGAACTTTTGTCCTAGTGTTTCTTCTATTGTTGTGAAGAGACACCATGATCATGTCAATGTTAATAAAGGAAACCATTTAATTGGAGGGTGATTAGATTACACTTTCAGAGATTTAGTCCGTTATCATCATGATGTGCATGGTGGTGTGCAGGCAGATATGGTGCTGGAATAGTAGCTGAGAGTCTTATATCAAACAGGCAACAGGAAGTCACTAAGTTCCTGGGCCATATCCTGAGCATGACAAACCTCAAACCATGCCCCACAGTGACTTATTTCCTCCAACAAGGCCATGTCCACTCTGACAAGGCCACATCTCCTAATAGTGTCACTCCTTGAGAGATTATGGGTCCAATTACATTTAAACTTTCATAACTTCAGTTTTTCCTATTAAAAATTTCTACCGCCTCCTGTCCTCCCATTTCCCTCCCCCTCCCCCAACCCTCCTTCCCCTTCCTCTCCAGTCCAAAGAGCAGTCAGGGTTCCCTGTCCTGTGGGAAGTCCAAGATCCTCCCCCCTCCATCCAGGTCTAGGAAGGT
>LOEQ01008756.1:0-27657 GCA_001685075.1 Bramus lutescens
GGGAGGGGAAGTGGGGGGGAATGGGAGGGAAATGGGAGGAGGGGAGGAGGTGGAGAGTTTTAATAAAAAAATTAAAAAAGAGAGAGATTTTTAGAAGAAAATTGTTTTCTGAAGACACAATATTCCTGTTCATAATCTTTTGCAATCTATGACATGTATTGTATTTCTAAGCATATGTCTAGAATATCTAAAACTAAAATATTTCAGTCAAAAGAAAAAATGTACTCCTAGGACAGTATTAGGTATGAGAACGGATTATTTCAAGAAGAGGAGATAGTACCTGCTGTGGTCCCTTTCAGTTTCATTTCTTGTTGACATGATAAAAACACCCCTAATAAAAGCAGCAGGGGAGGACAGGTCTCATTCCATCAAAATTTAAGGTTACAATCCCATGGTCGGGAAATCAAGGCAACAGGAACTTGAAGCAGTTGACCATGCTACATGTGTGGCTAGAAGAGACCGTGCATGCTAGTGCTCAGCTCCCTTTCTCCATTCTTATTCAGCTTAGGATTCCTTCTTAGAGAGTAGTGACACCCGCAGTGGGAAGGTATCACTGCCTTAGTTATTAAGATGATTATTATTTAAAATTATTGATTAAATATAATTATTAAGATATTATTAGTAAGATAATCCCTCACAGACATGTCCAGAGGTCTGCCTTCCAAGTAACTACTGTTTCTGTCAAGTTGAAGTTCATTCTAACCGTTGACAGGATTAGAGATACCTGTGCTTCTAGAACAATTTGAGGAGTTCAGTTAGATATGAATATTTATGGGTAATTGAGATTAGTCTTCTATGGTTAGACACAGAGAAGCCTCAAGAAGAAAAAGAGGATTAAACTTTAAGTTTTATAGTGAAACCCTATCCAAAACTTTAAAGCAAGACTTAATATTTTTTCTGTAGTTGTGATGAAGAACTCATTTCACAGTGAGGGAGATTGATTGGACACAGGCAAGGCCTTAACGATGTTAATTAGTCTATAAGATAAATTACTTGACTTGAATTTGGGGAAATAACAGAGCCAACATAGAATGCGAGAGATAACTGAGTGCTAATTAAAAGGCAAAACTGATGGGATCAATTTATTAACTGAATATGAAAGGACCTAAGAAAATGTGAATTTAGTTCAATGAAGCTCCTAGGTTGCACAAATGGATGGTTGGAGATGTCATCAAACAGGAAAACAGCGTACTGGTCACAGTCTGTATATGGGGTAGCACATAGCACATGAAGGTTCTGTTAAGGCTCATGAAGCCCTGCTTCTCGTGTTTAAGTAACTAACAGTATACTTGGAAGCCTAAGGCACATGTCTGTCATATAAGACTTTAAACCCCCAAGGTCTTATTCATTGCTGAGAAGGGGCACATAACAGACATTCAGTAAATGTTTTTTCCATGTGCTCAGGCTAAGAGAGTGGGAAGAAAAGGTGAAGGATCAATGTATTTGTCCCTGCATTTCTCAAACTCAATAACCAATTTTCTGTGTTACGTGCCTTTGATAAGAGACATAATTTTGAGAAAAAGATTCAGTTTTTGCAGAGAGTCTGTTAGGTAGTAGGCTTTATATGTAATTCCTAGGGGATTTTCTTAATGGTGTTGTTATCTGTTTCACGATAGACGTAAAGGTTTTAGTAAGCCTACAGCAAATTCCAGATTCAATAACAAATCCTGAACCACTTAAGTTTCTCTAGACGCTGAATTCCAGCATGTCTTTTGGAGTTTCTTTTCCCTCTTTTTGCAACTATCACAAACTTACTGAATTTGCTACTTTTATATACACACACATGCATGCACTCTCTCTCTCTCTCTGTGTCTCTCTCTCTCTCTCTCAGAGAGAGAGAGAGAGAGAGAGAGGAAGGGAGAGAGCAAGAGAACAATGGAGGCAGAAAACAATGCTCAACAATGCTCAATTCAGTTTTGAAAGATTTAAAAGAAAAAATATTTATTGGTTGCATATATCTCTATTTGAAAAACCTTCCACAGAAAGTAGAAGCTATGGACCATAATAATTTAAAAACTTTTTATTTTTGTTTTTCAAGAAAGGGTTTCTCTGTATCTTTGGAGCCTGTCCTGGAACCAGCTCTTCTAGACCAGGTTGGCCTTGAACTCACAGAGATCTGCCTGCCTCTGCCTCCCGAGAGCTGGGATTAAAGGCATGTATACCACGGCCCACTTAAAACACTTTTAAAAGCTGTGTAAAACTCTTCCAGTGCAGTCACTATCTTTCTAAAAGTGAAGTTTTTTTTTTAAAAAATAAAGGGTATATTTAATGACATCTATAGCCCTTTCCACATTAATAGTTTATCATGTCTGTTTTTCAAACATATCAAGCCTTTAGGATCCTAAACTGAGTCATTTACTAATTCAAATGCAAATCTAGAAAAGTATATGCATGTAGAATGGTATCGATAATGCTAATAAAATATCCTCAAAACTCTTGTGAAGCTATGGGAAACACTGAAAAAATAGATCTACTGTCTTGAGTGAAGAAATCCAGCCACAAGTGTGTGAGCCAAATGGACACACAAGAGGAATCATAATAGTATTTCAAATACATTTTTGCTAATAAACTTTTCAATTTCCTTAAAATAGAAAGGTTGCTGGTTTGTTTCAATGTGTTATTTCTGTTGCTTAAAAAATATTGTGTGCTTTTGGGGGAAGAATGATTTTCAGGCTTACTATTTCCAAAATCCAGAGAGGAGATTGGTTAAAAGATGCATTGTGAGCATCCCTTCCTAGACCTCGATGGAGGGTGTAGGACCTTGGACTTCCCACAGGGCAGGGAAGCCTGATTGCTCTTTAGACTGGAAAGGGNAGGAGGGGAGGAGGTGGAAATTTTTAATAATAATAAAGAAAATGGAAAAAAGATGCATTGTGACATGTTCCTAAAGACATGGAACAGACATATGATACAAGTACAATGTCACTCATTAGTCAGTGGGCTATATGCATAGACTGAAACATTAATGCTAGTAAAAAGCAGTATCATAGTTTCAGTAAAAGCAGCTATGGGCTAAGCATTTTTGTACTTAGCATAATAACCTCTAATTAGAAATTGTCACCATTTAATGGACTAATGTTAGTGTGGAAAGTGACTAGATTTCAAAATAATTGAAACTAATGGGCTGACACTGGGAAATGATACTTTCTTCTATCCCCCTTTCTTCATCACTATAAAAGCTACATTCAGGATGTAAAAGATAAAGTTACAGTGAGAGGAGAAACCTGACTTCATTTTTTTCTAAGCTTTGGAATATTGCTAGTTATAACTCTGAAATATAGTATGATAGGCAAGCTTATTGATTGATGATCCAATATACTGCTTAAACAGGGTGCAAGACCAGGCAATTGTTCTTGACTGGATGGTGTGTGTGTGTGTGTGTGTGTGTGTGTGTGTGTGTGTGTTTATTCTCAAATACACCCAGTTTGGAGAGTGACAGAACTAAATCATACATCAATGTATCTGTTCATCACATAGTGCGTGAAAGAAAGTTTTTTTTAAGGTATTGTTTGAAAGTAGTTAAACACAGGACCATTCAATATATGCAGAACGTGTCAGCTATTCAGTCTTCATTTTCTGTACTGCCAGTCATGGTTAAATGGCAGCCCAGTCAGCGGTTCTAAATTATTGTAAATTTATCATGAACTAGACCAATAAAATAAATTAAACAAAACTATTTCTTGTTAGTGTATACTCTTATGATTAAAAACATAATCTACCTACCTTTTTTAAAAAATGTGATTTTTAAAAATGACATAATTGATTTTTCCTTAATTTTTATTATAAGGATAACATATATTACAATGTTTCAGGGTTTTATACATTATGAATAATTTAATATATAAATATCATTCCGAACACTGTACACATTGGACACTTCATAGAAGTACTTGCTAGCATTATAATTAATTTCAGTAGTACAATAATATGCCATAACCCATGACAAGTAGGGAAAATAGAATAAAATTCTAATTTTGTTCTATTAATAGCAAAATCCTAGAGGAACTTTAAATTTTCCTTTCAGAAAATTTTTATTGAGGCAATTTATATTAATTCTTTGGAAGTACTCAACACATGACCTTTAAGTAAATCACAGCTGTTTTAAAATTGTATAGATCAGCAAGATTTAATTTTAGTATTTCAGGAACTACAATGTAACAACATTTTCAAGAGTTACACTCAGATTTGTCAGTGACAATCTATGTATTCACATTGGTCTGTCAATAACAGGCTTAAACCATAAAATGATATTTCTAACCACTATCTAGAGACACACAGATAAAAATAATCAGAAAAAATATGAGGTACAAGTTCTACAATCAATACTATAAAAATGAAAGAAATAAGGAGTTCAGGGGTAATACAGGAGTGTATGCTCAGTTGTAGCTGGAGCGGAAAAAAAGCTTAGGGAGAGGTGGAGTGGAGCTAGGGTTTGGAGAATATTTTTAATGCCAATAGCTAAAAGTAGTAGATGTGGTATGGGAAGCTGATGGACAGAGACTATATGCTTTAGAATGGAGGAATGTGTCAACAAGGGTACAGACAAGGAAACTTTTCAGGTAGGGGAAAGGCCAGCTTAGCTATTGAAAATAGAAGCTATTGCATCTTAAAAGGCCAGTCTCTAAAATGTTACCATGGTTTAAATAATAGTCCCTCAATGGTCCAGGATTGAAGGCTTGATTTATAAGGTGACGCTACTGGGAGTTTGGAGAACTGTTAGGAGGTAGAGCCTAATGGGAAGTCCTTTGTTTATCAGTAATAGACCTTGAAAAAGAGAGTGGGACTTGAGTCTTTCGATCTGCCTGTATTTCTTTCTTTCTCTCTCTCTCTCTGGGTGTGTCTGCCTGTCTGTCTGTTTGTCCACATCATACTCTCAGCTTTAGTTGATATTTGATGATTTTGCTCTTCAGAACATTTCCACAATTCACTGTGTTTCTACTAGGATTAAATGCATGCAGTTGCTTTGAGCCTACAAAACTGTGCTTAACAAAGTTTTCCTTAAAATGAGTTGTCTGGAATATCTGTTACAATAACCTATCACTGGTTTTCAGTTATAGGTCTCAAAATGATTACGCAAAATTATGCCAGCCTTTTTCCCTTAGTCTCTCTAAAACATAAAACATAATATATTTAAAAATCCAATAAAACATTAAGCAATACTATTCTTTTTCATTAAAATTCACAAGATAAAAAATAGCACAGCCATGCTGGAAAAGGAATCATATGTCCTAATATGCAATTCATGCAAATCTAATGTTTCCAAAAATATCTGAATTATGTGGATAAACTCAAGGACACTGAAATTTTTGTTAATAATATATGGTTGTGAAGATTAAACTTGACTGAGGCATTCACTAGAGAAAGAATTCAGAAAATCGTAGTACACAAACAGCCCTTCTTTCCAGAGCTTTACTGGAATTCTCACAGAACAGAGGAAATTCACTCTCTTTCCCTGTTCCCAGAAACCATCTTCCCTAAAATGTGGTCTGAGAAAATGTTACTGATAAAGTTACAGTTTCCACTTAGATGGCATCGTGAGAAATCCATCAAAGAATCAATGAGAGAAAATGTTATCCTTTGGGGAACTGGTAGATTTTTCAAGTGCTTAGTGAACTGAAGAAGAAAATAACTGAATGAACGGGAGAAGGAAAAGAGGAATGTGTGCCAAAGATCAAGGAAAAGAAGAATTAGGGATGCGGATATGTTCAATAGTCATCCAATACTTCTGAAGAAAGTAGTGCATTTGTGAGAGATTGCCTTCTCTGGTTTCCCAGGGCACAGAACACTCTGCCTGACTCTCACCCTTCAGCACGCCTTCCTGTGCTATGCAAAACATGCACAAAAAACCCAACTGCTTTTAGGAGGACAAAGTAGAGTTTGTAGAAAACCTTCTAGAACAAAGGTTATTTCACCAACTACTGATTTCTTCAAGACATTCCAATTCCAAGAAAATAACAGAAATCCAAATGAGATTTAAAAACCAAAATTCTTTTTTTTTTCTTTTTACACATCTTAGAACAATTATTAGTGAGAGTCCTCTGGGAGGCCTCCTAAGCATCAGGACCTCGCTCCTTCACCTGTCTTCCTTCCCTCTGGTCACTCAGTCTCCTACTGTCCTTCAGAGTCAATGTATTTCTGTTTCTTCTCTCTGTTAGAACCAAACTTTTAAAGATAATCACTTGGGATCAACTTTGATCAGAGAAACCATCAATAGGAGGTCCTTCTGTATATGTGTTACTTTTATTGGTTAATGAATAAAGTAGCTGCCTTGGCCTGTGATTGGGCAGAGTAGAGCTAGGTGGGGAAAACTGAACTGAATGCTGGGAGACAGAAGGCATTCACAAGACACCATGTAGCCACCTTTTAGCCACCAGAGGGGAAAACATGCTGCTAGTTGGAGCCTTGCCAGTAGACCACAAGCCTTGTAAAATATAACATAATGGAAATGGCTTAATTCTAGATGTAAGAGCTAGTTATCAATGCACTTAAGCTATTGGCCAAACAGTATTGCAAATAATATAGTTTCTGAGTGATTATTTTGTAGTTTGGGCAACCGGGAAATGAAAGAGCATCCTCCAATAACACACCAATGTAAACTTCCTGTAAGGTAAAATAGTGCCAGGTTAGGCTGTAATGGTTAGATAATTTAATACAGCATCAATGGATGACTGATACAGGAATATGTAAGCAATAAATGTGATTACACATATATACTTTTTGATGTGGCTAACTTGTAATCTTACAAAGTATATACTGTGTCCTGAAAGATTGCTGAGCTAAAGCCATGTGCTTTGTAACTAACCACACAGACTCTGAAAATGTGCCCTTCAATTTTCAACTTTCCTTGAATGTTTTCTCATTGACTGGAACTTATACTTATTATGCTTATACTTGTGTGGCTAACTTTGAGTATGATCATTTCTCTCTACCTAGACTTTGTTGCTATGACCCAGGCTTCATTGTAGTTTATTCATTCAACACCACTGTTGCTTGCTACCACAATCTAGCTAGATTTTACTCCCTGTATCAGTCAAATTGACACTTTCTGGGATGAGAATCCAGGCCTCCTCTTACCTTGCTGCTGGCTCCCACTGATTCTTTCTTGTGTCTCAGGTAGACGGTCACTGAGATTATAGCATTCTTGGGTTAGTAGATACAGCTGACTTTACAAGACTGGGATTTTGGTGGCAAAGCTGAGATTTCAGGTAAGGTTCATGTCATCAATCATTTGGCCCATTCTTTTATTAGTTTAGTTTTGCATTATTTTGTTTAAATCAATACATAATTGTTTATATTTTAAGGCACGGTACGATGACATAATACATTTAGCATATTCATTGGCCCAAACTTTTAAGATGTCTTCTGCTTCATTTTTGGGGGGAGTTTCCTGGAGAGTGAATTCAGATTCATGCTAGGTAGGCTAGTCCCAATGGGCCACATCCACTCTTTGTTTGTATGTTGGTTTGTAAACTAAGTTACCTAGACTGTACTTTAATTCATTTTGTAGCTCAAGCAAGCCTAGAAGTTGCAGTCTTCCTGCCTCAGTCTATTGAATATCTGAAATTACCAGTGTGCTCCTCTAATTCAAACATTTCAGGTCTCACAAATGAATAAGATGGTATTATATTTGCCTATTTATATCTCACTTATTTCAGTTCAAAATATACTACAAAATGATAGAGCTAAAATAGACTATAAAATGATAAATATACTCCAAAATGGTGTAAATACAGATACAAAATAGAGAACATGAAAACAAATGCATGTATCTGTAGTGTGAGCTGCTTTGCAGCAAATTCTCAGAAGAGAGGAAATCTTTAATAAAGGTGCTGGGGACAATGTGGCATCTCCATGTAGAGCAATGTAATTCTAGCGATATTCCTTGTTCTGTTGACAAATCAAGGCAAATGCATGGATGGTCTAAAGAGCTAAAACAATGTCACCCCTCACTGCTCTGTTGTAGTTGTATGACTCAGGGCTGGACAAAATTATTATATGAAAGCCCAGTAATAAAAGCAAGAGAAAACAAGTGGGTTATAACATACTAAAAAGCTTCTGTACCACAGAAGAAATAATTCATAAGTAAAGTGGCCAATCATGGACTAGAACAAATATCCACAAATCTTTTAATCTTTTAATATCATATGTTGCATATGGTTTACTGGTTTCCTGTCCTGAAGAAACTCTTTCCACACCGGCTCTTTCTGGAACAGTTCACTCAACTTTAGCTATTATCTAGGAATTACTTGATAAAAAAAAAAACCCTATAGGTATGATCAAGGAAAATATAGAAGAAGAAAACTAGAAGTTTAAGGAAAAGTGTTGAGAAGTAATCTGCATGCTGAAATGGGCATAAAAGAAATCAGCCATAGAGTAAAGGGTTGCAACCTACAACATCTAGAAAGTTCAAAAGGCATCAGTATTTTGATTTAATATAAAAGGGCAATGTAACTAACCCATAACTCTTTCTTTTTGTTTAATTTAATATACAGTATGAATGGGAGGGTAGTCATATAGTTATATCTCCTACTTCTATTGTAACATTTCTAGAAGTGACTGAATATAGAAAACAGCCTGACTTTATTATTAGAGTATTTTCTAGAACAAATGTAGTAGTATACCAGATGATCTATTATTTTTGTGTATTGGTTTCCTCAAAATGGAAATATTCCCTACTATGGGCTGGAAATTTGTTTTGCTAAATGTAGAATTCCAAGTCTTTAACACAGGCCAGCATGTTGGAAACTTCTGTAGAATATTCATGTCACATACTTAATGAAGACAATAATTTTCCTTTAGGAAACTTTTGTCAGACTGGATGAGGCTAAACCATGTCACACACTGATTTGCTTTAGATAAAGTCAAATGAAGGGACATGATGCTGACATTTAATAAATACCTTCACAACACCATTGAGGTTATTATTCTGACCTTGGTACTGGCTACTGTAACTCAACCCAGTTAGTACATAAAATTTATCAGCAAAATCCATTGCTTTTCAATGTAACACTTTTTTTCCTGCTTTGTACCTCTCCATAAGCCACAATATCCAAGTAGAGACAATGACAAACCAGTGTCCTACTAAATGTGACATGTTTGTTTTGCAGTACGCAGAAACTGAACTTACCTTTTTTTTTCCAAGATTGGGTAGCAAAGTCCATGGATGCTGTCTGATCCTTTCCTCTAAATCCTGTGAATCAAATACTGTTATGTAAGGGTCACAATATTGTGGTAGCAAGTTAATTCACCTTTTCACATGAAAGACCCGTAAGGGAACAAAATACATTTGCACTTGTATACAGATGCAAACATATGACAAAAAGAACTATTCATAACACTTAGTTCTAACTGCGCAACTTCAGTACTTGTTATTACCTTCTTTCATTATGCCTTCCGTGTTCCCTTTGCTCCCTACAAGCATCTAAGTTGCTCTTAGGTCTGTACCTAGAAATCTTATACCTTCTGTCATTAAAAAAAAAAAAATCGAAGGCACTGATGGACCTATGGCAACTGGAGTGTTACAGTTCGCCACTGACATTCTGTTCTGTGCCAGGTACTGAAAGTCCACAGCTATTTTCTCACACATTTGCTACTTGATTTTTCCCATAGCTTTTGCAGCAAATAAAAGTTCACTGTGAACTTTATTGCACACACTATCTTTGTTTACTTTGGGTAAGTACCTACAGTCCACCACAGAGCATGTTAGCAAACATGTTAGTTTAGTAAGTTAATAAGGTATACTGCTGATATTCCTTACTCTAATGCTGGCAATAGAGGCTCAGTAAAGAGGTGTCCTATTATTCTGTCCAGATAACTCCATCATTCCTCTATTTAATTACTTTCAGGTTTAGGAAAATGAAGTGCATTTATCTAACATCTCATTTGTTTTCATCAAGTCTCTATGAGGACAACAACAAAAAGAATCAACTTAATGAGAAACAGAATTGAAAGAAATGGGGCTTAATAAGGACATATTACTTTGGACACATAAATTAATCTCTCAAAACATGAGGGAAACAATATTTGGCTTACTTTTGTTTCATGTTTTGAAATTAGAAGTATTTATGGAGAAATAGGTTTCAACTAAAATCATACAACATGGGGCTAGAGAAATATCTCAGCGGGTAGGAACCTGTGTTGCTCTTTCAGGTTCCCAGTGTTTGGTCACCAGTACCCACATGGGGTCTCACAACCACTATTGCTGCAGTTCCAAGAGATCTAGTGCCCTTTCCCAGCCTATGTGAGCTCATGTGGTTCACATATATGCACACAGGCCAACACACATAAAAAATTAATCTTTTAAAAAAAGATAATAAAGCAGGCTAACACCTTGCTCAAGAGCAAAACAGAGAGAATGAAATCCATCTGATACACATCTACCAGGCCGGGAGAAGATAAAGGCCACAAAGTTGTTTCTGCAAAGAATATACATCCAGCAGTCTTCTAACTGTTCCCATTTGGTTGGTTTTGTATACCAGAACTCATGCTTTCTCAAAGCAGAAAAATCCTTCGGTTTGAAGGCTTTAAGATGGGTCTAAGTGGTTTGTTCTTCTTCTGTTATTCATTAAAACAGAAATAAGTTAGTAGATAAGTCCAGGTTTCTGTACCTAGGTTTGTTGGGAATTCTCAGTCATTCATATTTTCTTTGTGTCTCCCTCTGTCAGTCTCCCTCTTTCTCTGCTCGGTATTCCTCCTCTGTCACGGTGTTTTGATATACAGTCTAGGATGGCCTACATCTCACTATGTACTTAGGCTGGTGTCTAACTCATAGTCTTCCTCTCTCAGCCTCCCAAGTACTGAAGATACAAGTATTAACATCTACCAACTTTCAAGATCAAATTCAACCACCAATGATAATAGATCTGCCTAAATGTTCTCTAGCTTGTAAAGGAGGAAGAAGAATATATTGCATAAAAAAACATCAAAATTATTTTCAAAGCACAGAAAATACTCAGATTGGTTTTAGAAGTTTAAGTAAGCTGACTCAACAAATAAATGAATAATATATATTTCTGAAATAATGCTCAAGTCTAACTAGCAATGTTGGGTCATATGGTGCTTATATTACAACCATACAAAAGATCAGACATTGGTTGATGATGTGGTGATGAGGGGAAGTGACAGAGAATTTGATAAGCATTCATAAACACTTGAGTTCATTTCTGAGCAAAACACACATGCATGCATACACACCAGACATTAGTGCATTTGTGGTTTCATTTGAAAGGAAAATCTACAGTGCTTAAAAGATAGATCTTTGAACTAGATGACACAGCTACCTGTCAAAAGCCTCCTTGTGAATTCAAAATATTTACATTTATGCCATTTAACTAAATGATTTTTATAGCTTAATTTCACATATTATCAATTTTATTTTTGCTAATAGCACTGTATACTATCCATTCATGTGGGATGACAAATACTTAGGTTATATTTAGGGAATGTAGCTTCCCATTAAAGATTATAAATGGATGGTAATCATTATCTGAATTAAATACTAACACAATGTAGATGGACTTCTAACAATTCATGGGTCATTTGAAATGATTTCCCACAACAAAAATTATATATAGTAGTTAATTCAGGTAGTAATCTGTCCTTAAGGAATATCAAATGTCAGGTGTCAATTCAAAAATCAAATTGAAATTTAAATCAGACTGTAGAGAGTTGCAAATGATCCTTACAAATGATCCTGTTAATTATCAAATGACCTTCATCTAATCCACATCCATCAATAAGAAGCACGCTAAGAAAAGCCTTGTTAAGTACACTGGTGGTCAACAATCAGATAAATGTAATGTTCTTTTTAAATTTTTGGAAAAGTCATAAAAATGGTCAAAGGCTATTTCATTTCTAGATTGTCTTCTCTGGCATGGTACTACTGTGCATTGAGGTTACATAGTCTATTGACTTGAAGCAAGAAAAAATCACCCAATCTTTCTTCACATAGCCGAGGAGCCATGCTATGCAGAGATTGAATTTGCTGCTCTGAATCTAGATTATTTCTGTTTTCATTCATTCTCCTGACTCCTTTGCCTCCATTGTTGGTCCCTTTCATTGCTATGCGCACTATGCTGCTATGAATTTGCTACTCTGAATCTTAGATTATTTCTGTTTTCGGTCTCTTTCGTTGTTATGTGCACTATGCTGAGTGGTTTGATAGATTGCTGCAAAATAAATGCCTGTCAGCATGGAATTAACAAGTGTTTTTCTGTTCTTCAAAAGCTAAATAAAACAACAACAATGAAAAATAACACCCGCAGGCCATAGTGCCTGCCAATGGCCATATTGTCAAACTAACTTCTAAATATTCATTTTTATAGCCATAAACTTATGTCAGCATTTATCAGAGACTCTCCTTCCTGTAGTGGCTATTGCAGAGACACGTGGTGTTCAAAGCACTGAGAAGAAGCAGCTGTGAGTGGCCAGCCTTAGATGGGACTTCTGTGCCAACTACCTTCAAGGTTGAGGGACCAGCACAGAAAAGGGGCGGAAAGAATTTATGAGCCAGAAGATGATGATGATGATGTGTGTGTCTATCTGTATGTGTATGTGTTTGTGTAATGCTGTCCTCTAAATACGACAAGGCTGTCACACACAAGAACTCACATCATAGCAGCTATGGTACCTTTGATGCTTGTAAGGTTTTTCAACTTGTCACAAACCTAGACATATTTGGGTGGACAGAATCTCAGTTGAAAAACTGCCTCTGTCATATTTCCCCAAGATTATCTGTGGAATATTTACTTGATTAGTGATTAATGTGGGAAGGACCAGGCCACTGTAAGCTTTAAAAAAATAGAACAGGAATCTGGGAGGGAAATGTTTGGGAGATGATCTGGGATAGATAGAGAGAGGTAGTATAGAGTAGATATGATAAAGATAAAAATTTATAATTATGTAATTTTCAAAGAATAAATTGTTTCTGAATTTCTGGTAATTTCTCTGTTTTCATTTTTATAACATTTACTATTCCTCCCAAAAGACTGGCAGTTACTATAGAGCAACTGCCACAGTATGTTTAATTTAATTATGACTTTGGAGAATACAGGAAAAAATAGAAATGCTTATGTGCACATCAGAGGATATACAAACTCTCGTAGGAGGCTGGATATTACCATTATTATGAATTGAAAAGCTACCAGTTAGGACCTAAAATCTTAGGACTTTTTCTGCCTTTGTCTATATAAGGGATGCAAGGCCCATTCTGGGCTTTTATTGGTATGTCTTTTAAATTCAATTTGAATCCTTCTAATTCTCCCTGCCTATCTATCTATCTATCTATCTATCTATCTATCTATCTATCTATCTTCATCATCATAATCATCTATCCTCTATCAATCTACCAACCTCCAGAACAGAGGCTCTTCTCTGTGTGTCTCCCAGACCATACCCACCACAAACTCACCAGGAAGGTAAGGATTGGCCAGTGTCTGGAGGTGCCTGAGATTTAGATATTATCAGGAACTCTGGCAGTTCTTTGGCTTTTGCCACTTGATTTCCACAACTTAGGGGATCCCCTCTTCTTCAAATCAGGTTATTTTTCCTGTAACTCCTCTCTGATCCCAAGTGAGGACTTGGGGAAAGATAGTAACCTCCCTTCACACTACTTCTCAAAGGAAACTGCTTTGCATTGTCTAAAGTCCAGCCTAAGAACTTCAGATCTCCCTGACCTCAGACCTAACTACATTTTTTTTAAAAAAATAATTATTTTATAGCTCAAATGCAATTTTCCCCCTCCTCTTCTCGCATTCCTTCCCCTTTCCCCTCAATGCATTCCTTCTCTGTTTCTTTTCATAAAGGGGCAAGTCTCCCATGGGTATCAACAAAGCATGATACATCAAGTATTAATAAGACTAAGCAATTCCCCTTGTATTAAGGTTGGACAAGGAGCAACCCAGTATGAAGAATAGATTAGCAAGAGCTATCCAAAAGCATTAGGGACAACCCCTGCTCCCATTGTTAGGAGTCCCTCTCACAAGTAGACCAAGCTGCAGAACAGCGTATCAGCAAGCATATATATATGCTTTTGTATACATAGAGGGCCTAGGTAGATCCATGAAGGCTCCCTGGTTTTTGGTTCAGACTCTGAATTCATATGAGACAGATTAGTTGTTTCTGTGGGTTTTCTTGAGAGGTCATTGACCCCTCTATTTCCTACTATCTACATCTCTAAGTTTCCATTTTATAGCTGTCATATGGCTAAGATAAAAATCCCAAATGACAGCTTATGTTGCAGAGGATGTAGAGCAAAGAGAATACTCCTCCTTTGCTGATGGAAGTGAGAAGTTTTACAGCTACTTTGGAAATCAATATGACTGTTTCCCAGAAAATCAGGAATCAATCAATCTCAAAACCTAGCTATAGCACTCTTGGGCATATATACAAAGGATGCTTAATCCTAGCACAAGGACACTTGATCAGCTATGTCCATAGCATCTTTACTTTTAATAACCAGAACTTGGAAACAGCCTAGATACCCCTCAACTGAATAATGAATAAAAAAATGTGGTACATTTATATGATGGAACTGTGTAATTACTCAACTGTTAATAACAATGACAATATGAAACTTGAAGCCAAATGGATGGAACTAGAAAAACCATCCCAAGTTAGTTAACCCAGACCCAGGAAGACAAACAAGTTTGAACTCACTCATAAGCAGATATTAATTGTAAAGTAAAGGATAACCATGCTATAATCCACATACCTAGAAAGGCTAGGTGACAAAGGGGACCCAAGAGGTGATTCTGGAAAAAGAAACAGATGAGATCTTGTGGGTAGACTGCTGGCAGATGTAAATGGGAATACAAGGGAGCAGACTGGGGAATGAATGGAAGAGGAGAATACTGAAAGTGATGACTGGAAATGGGCATTTCAGGGTCAAGTAGAAACCTGACACAAGGAAAACTCCCACAAACCTACAATGATGACTCAAGCTAAGATACCTAGCAATGGTGGATGTGTAGCCTGAACTGGCCAGATCCTGTGACCTAGTGAGACTTCTAGTGGAGAAATTAGAATGCTGGCCCAGCTAAAAGGAACCTTTGACCTATACAGTATGTCCTGCTTATGGGATTTCAGGGGGAGGTAAGGATGGCATGGAAAGTTTGGGAATGGCCATCTAAGACCCATAGCATGAGAGTGAGCCCACTACTGAAACTACCTGGAGTGCCACGACCCAGAGGCTGATACTTACTCTGTTTCTACATCATGGTACCTATTTCTTGAGGATATAAATTCACTTTAAGAGATGACTGCTCCTATTCCAAGATAAGCCTTTTTGTATTGGACTACTGATCTCCTTTCAAATAAGAATAACTTATTACTTATGTCTGTGCTCTTAATTTTGACCACTACTGCCTTTTTATAAACAAATAAATGAACAAATATGCATTTTGAGATCTTTGCTTTAGGAAGCCTATGAGAAAATAATCAACAACAAGCCTCTTATGGATGGACTTTTGGTTATCTCCCAGTCTCCACCTTAGTCCAATGGTTCTTAACCTGTGGGTCACAGCCCATTTGGGGTCACATATTAGATATTTTATTACAACTCATATATTAACAAAATTACAGTTATGAAGTAGCAATGAAATACTTTTATGGATGGGGGTTACCACATGACAAACAATATTAAAGTTCCCATATTTACATTTTACATTTTTACTGTATTAAAGTTCCTGTATTTACCTTTTTACCCCATCTTTTAAACTTTTACATAGTTTCCTCTTGGAGTAACTCACTGCAAATCGTTAGATCTACATTAGGACAATGGCTACCCTGGCTAGGTTCCTTACTGGGGTCCCTAATTTCCAACCTTTTGCCCTCTGTTTAATTATTGCTTTCAAAGGTTTCTCCTATACTTATGACTTCATTAGCATTATGCAACTCAAAGGATCAAGTCAAAACTTTTCTCTTGCGCCAGTAAGTCAACCCTTCTATGCCTCCTAAAATCCTGAAGACAGACACTGAAAGTTCAGCTATACACCCACTCAACTGGAAACAGCCAGATTAATATTACGCCCCTTTTCTCTTATACGATTTCAGTGTCTGGAATAAACAAGTAATGGCCTAAAGCAAAGATCCTCAGAGGAGCCGATAAGCATTGGACTCAGTATACCATGAAGAACACCTGCCCGACATAAAAGCCAGTAAGGTAAGAACATCTAGAGACAGGACCTGGAAGGCACCTGAAAAAATGGTCAATGTATGGCAAAAAGATCTGTTGGCCCTGGAATTCTCTTTCCTGGCATTTAAAGCCCCAAGCCCTCTGCACCTCAGTATGCGTTCTCCACTCCACTGGCGAGATTGCTGCTCTTCAAGTTCTACTTTCAAAACAATCTGCTTCTGTTGAGGTTGATCTGCTCTTTCCCTTATTGTCAGGAATCGTCCAGCAATTCATATCTAACATAAACAAATATCTATTCTTCACAAATGATTCAACATATAGTATTTAGTTATAACAAAAGAAAATATGCTAAGACAAATTATGAAAAGGTATGCTAATGTAGACACAAATTTAAAGGTTCATAAAATGGTTTTATGAGAACTAAGGAAATGGTTATGAAGGTATGAAGATGACTACTTTTAATAAATCTAAAAATTAAATATTTTTAAATTTCCATTATCAATCAGTATTTGGACAAATTAAAGATCTTGTAATGCTGACGGTTTTGACAATGTGAGAGATAGGGCCTACAAAACACCCAGTAAAACACCTTGAGAAGAGACTGGAACTTGAGAGTGGATTTAAGTTATTCTGGATGCTTCTTGATCTTCACAAATTATTATAAGGAAAATATTTTCAACAATGAAGGAGTGAATTAAATGGAAATAGGGAAATTAGAAGTTGAACTATTAGAAGAGTCGATGGTATTGGCACCAAAACTTATAGACCTTAAAAAGCCCTTTTGAGAAGAATTGTTTTAACACAATAAAATGCCTAAGGACAAAAGTAAACTAAATGGAGTAAATTAATATCAAAATATTTTCACTGAAACTAGAAGGGACTCAAGGCACTGACATCAATCTTGGAGAAAGAGAGAGAATTACAGGAATAAGAAAGAAAAAAGAATTTCTCCTATGAGAATGAAAAAGTTATGTGAATATCTTAGTACATGAAGCTAACTAGAATAGAATATATTAAAGTCTATGACAGCTTTGAAGCAATGTTACAGAGCCCAGCAGAGGTGACCACTCAGGCACAGTTCATAACGAACTGAAAGTCTTTTTTCCAGCTGGCTGGGACTATACTCAAGTATTCAGAACCTAAGTGTACCCCCAAGCATTTAGGTCAAGGGACTTTAAAGACAAAAATCTATATCTTGTTACCTTACTTAGCAGCTGCAAGGGGAAGGTTTACACAAGAAAGCAGCTTAACAGAAGCTAAGATAAGCTAGCTGGCATCTTGATCTCAGGTTCTTAGAATGGAGTTGGGTAATTGTCCATTGGATTCTCCATCCAGGAAATCAAGTTCTTTTAAAACCTGAAATGATCTCAGGAATAGTAAAAGATGGAAGAGCCTTTGTATTGTCTTGCCTTGTCACAGCAGTTATATTGCCAAAAAGTCACTGTACTGAGATGTAAAAATGTAAATGACCCTAGGGATTTGTTTGGTTTTAAGATGGGTTAAGACTTGGCAACTTTCTATATAAGGCCAGTTTGGCTTGCAACTGGCTAGGTTTTGCTGGGGAATAATTCTTCTGTATACTGTGAATATGTATACTCTCATTGGTTAATAATTAAGCTGATTTGGGTTATAGCAAAGAAGAATAAGTCTAGGCAGAAAAGCCAAACTGAAAACACAGAGAAGGACAGAGGGAAAAGCAAGCCAGCCAACAGAAAAACAAGATGTGCTAGAGGGTAGGGAAAGCCACGAGCTATATGGCAAAATGTAGATAAATGGAAATGGGTTAATTATAAGAGCTATAATTAATGTTATAAGAGCTAGTTAGTAATAAGCCTGAACTATAGGCTAAACATTTTGTAATTGATATAAGCTTTTAATTGTTTATCTGGGATTGAGTAGTTTGTATACAGAATTGAGTAGTTGAATACAGAAAAGCTCTACTTCCATTTATATATGGTCCCAAAGATTGGCCAGAATTTCCACATAAGACCTAACAAAGCTTAAAAGAACGACTCTAAACACAGAAAAAAAAAACAGAGCCAAGAAGAGCTTCATAGTTTATCTCTCTAATGTAGGCCACAGTACAGAACTGTGTCTGCTAGTTGTGGTGGGCTTGAGCTACAAATGGTAGATTCCTGCAGCTTCATACAGGCCACAGTACAGAGATGAAGGGTTAGGGTGTCTCCCAGCTGTGAGTTACATGGTGGATTCAGGATTTCTGCTCATACAGACAAAAGGGTTAGAGTTAGAGATACGCACTAAGGAGAGATTTGCACAAAAGGCCTCTAAAAGGTCACAGTTTGTTTAAAATGTGTATGTAGGCTTGGGAGAGAGAAGAGAAGGAGAGAAACAGTCATAGATAAAAATGATTTTAAAATAATAAAGTCCTTAAAAAGGAAATAGAGACTAAAAACTATGATAATACATATAAAGATGGGAAATACACAATCTGGATTCAATATTTTATTGTGTCTTTTTTGACCATTAATGGGCAAATGATAACTGCTGAAAGACATTTAATTGCAAACCAGCATATATATTTTAAAATATCTTGACTCCAAAATTTGAGTTAAATGGTATGTCTCTCTGGGAGACATTTTCCTTTTATGGAAATAAAAGACTGTGGATTCATTCAAAGTTAAAGATGATCATGCTTGATCAAGAAAGACCCCCTGAAATCCTAACTATATCCTACATTGGAAAATAAACCTAAAGTAACTACAAGACACGTAACAAATATTTTACTGATCAAACATAAAACAAATATTATCTTTGGCTGGCTTGTATACAGTGCACAGTTTATATTTTTGTTAATACAGATATCTATGTTACCTTTAAAAGTTTATGCATTTTTAGAACAAGGGGACCAGACACCAATAAAGTTGGCCCAGATGGTTCAGCATTTCAAAGTGCCTCTGTTGCAGTCTCCTCTGAGTTCTATATCCAGAACAGCTTCAAGACTGCTGGCTGAGATGATCCAGCCTCACCAAATATTCCAGTCAGGACTTGACCATAATTTTAATTTTTTTCAGTGTCCCCCGAATATCAACAACACCCAGCAATAGCAAGAAGTAATCTATATAACTATGCCCAAATTCCTAAAATATTGCTCATGAATGTCTGTTTACATTTATAAGGTGTGGTTACAAATTGTTATTCATCATAGTCAATCTCTATCCTTTGAAAAAAATCTCTTTCCTTTGAAAAAAAGGCAGATATGATATATAAATGTTAGGAAAAAGGAAAGATTATTGAATTTACTTTAGTGTCCAAAACAACTGTTAATCTCAAAATATTTTACATTGATGTAGATTTTAGTATATTGATAAAATTTTAAGGTTAATTTTATACTGTTTGTATAGTTCTACCCTTGTTTAAAGTATTGTGTTTATACAACTCCTTTAAAATATAATGTATAATTAAGAAATAATTATAAAATAGTTATAAAATACATTTAGTTATCTATAATAGTCAAACTTATAGTCATGTTAATTAGATTTTGAGGTTATACAAAAATATATTTCAGATAAGTAGTTATTCTTCAAACATTTCAAAGGCCTACAGAATATAGCATTTAAAATATTTAAATAACTTAGAATTTTTATGAAAATGAGACCTGTCTACTCCTGACAGCACAAATGTACTCCAGTAAAGATGAAGCACATCAAAGAAACTCAAAAAGGAGTTTGTTTTATTTATGTAAAAAGCTAGCCATGTGTACAAAGAAACCACCCTTGCCTCAATTGCTGTCCAAACTGAACCAGCAGGCCACCAGAAAAGCAACTGCTGAGCTTTTCCAATGCAAGGTAGGAGAGTTCTTCAAAATTCTTTATGCCAGGCCTGTAGACCACAGATGAATATGCCAATGTTACAAGGGAACCTTGGGTAATTATTGAGGCAGCCAGGTATTTCTGTCATTTCTCATATTTTTAGGAAGTCATTTGCCTGGTTTTTGTTTTTGTTCTACTCCAGTAAGGTGATTTTCTTCTCAGGTATTTTATGGAATTGAAGACTAGAGAACCACAGTTTTCTTAATTATGATAAAAGGTAAATTATATATATAAAACTTTGAACTTATAAAGATAGGACAGATAATTAAATATTTTCTCTATTTTTGTCAAATATAAATAAACTAGATTTTTTTTTGTTTTTTTGATACAGTGTTTCTCTCTAGCTTTGGAGCCTGTCATGGAACTAGCTCTTATAGACCAGGCTGGCATCATACTCACAGAGATCTGCCTGTCCCTGCCCTCCCGAATGCTGGGGTTAAAGACGTGTGCCACCACCACCCAGCTAGACTAGATATTGTAACTATAATTTTACTTAATAACTGTTTTGTCATATATGTAAAAGTTAAAACCTTCCTTTTGATTAGACAGAAAAAGAGAAATGCTCTGAGTTAATGCTGTATGCTGTGAATATGTATTACTATCATTGGTTGATAATAAGGCTGATTTGGCCTGTAGCAAGGCAGATTAAGCCTAGGCAGGAAAGTCAAGATGAAAATATAGAAAGAAAGAAGGGCAAAATCAGGGAAGACTTGGCAAAGTCAGCTGCCAAAGAAACAAGATGTGCTAGAGGACAGGCAAAGTCATGAGCCACATAGCAAAATTCAGATTATTAGAAATGGTTAATTTAAATAATAAGAGCTAGTTAATAATAAGCCTGAGCTATAGGGTGAAAATTTTGCAATCAATATAAGTTTTTGTATATTTATTTGGTACTGGGCAGTGAGTACAGAAAAACTCTTTTTCTGTTTATAAAGTTTATTTCTATTTCACCTGCCATGCAGTAATCATCATGGAATAACTGTGCTTCTGTTGCATGCTTTCTTTATTCTATGTCCCCAGTCAATGTGGAAAATGGGAAAGACAGAGTTCAGAGCACCTACCACACAGGCCTGGTATCTGGCATTGTTTGTATGTTCTTGACCTAATCAATGACAGGCCCGAGATTGACATGTAGAGGGACCTACATTTTTCTTATTGATGGAAATCAGTGAAAACAACCACAGGCTGGTGAAGATTATGTGGACACAGACTGTGCTGAGAAACGTGCACATGGAAATGTGTCATACTCCTCAGTGCTATATTCAAATTGACTGAGGGAAGCAAACTTAAAAAGTGGCATTTCTCATTCCAGCTGACAGTATCCTTGATAATGTGTTCAGTGGGATTTGAACTTGCTACAAAAAAGACACTACTGCTTTTCCACCTACTTTTCTCCTCAAATTAGTGTCTTCTAACTTTCTGCCCATTAGAAAGCTTAGAGAAAAATCATTTTAGTTCATATGTCTGGACCTAGAGGAATCACAGAAGAATTTATGCTTTAGTGATGACTTACTACATTCACATACCTTAGCCTTCAAGATGACTCAATGATTGGGTAGAATTTTGATGTGTAGTGTTTTAAAACAAGGTTTATTTATTGGAATATTGGGGGGCATACTGTTTGCTCAAATGTCATCTGAGACACAGACAATAAAGTTCTTCTAGCTGGTAACTATAAAGTTAAGTCTGAATGTGATTAGCAACCTCTCTGGCACCATTGACAGAGCACACCTCCCACTCTAGCATATGCATCTTCTAAGACAGACACCCACCAAGACTTCTTTAATCCAAGGGATGGGGAAAGATGCTGAAGGAAGCAAAACACCATGCTAATCTGAATAGACACAAACCTGAGTAAGTAGAAATAAACTGTTTTGTGAAGCACCTGGGTCACAAAGGGAGTGACATTTTGAAGGCTGCAGCTCATCAAGATGAACTCAACGGCTTGAGTAAGGGCATTTTCTTTTCCTCCATATTGACAAATAGACTTCATACCACTCAACCCTTCCACTCCTTCATCTCTGTGGTTCAGGGAGGAAAAGAAATATAAAAATAATGGTGAAAGTGCACACAGAAAGCTCTACCCAACTACAAATGTGCTGTTTTAAATGCCACAAAGTGTGGGTAGAGGGTTTCTTTTTCCCTTCCCAAATAATGGAGGATCAGAGGTCAGATACACTCAGAAGATTACTATGAAGGTCTTATGGGAATTTCATAATGGGAAGATGTCTCTGTGCATTCTTCACAATCAATGCAGAACAGCAGATTGTGGGTTCTATAAGCAAAAGTGCAGACATTTAATCACACAAATGCACACAGATTCCAAAGAAGAATTAACTATTAATGATGTTGTGGTTAGGCTCCACTTTAATTAATAAATAATATACAGAAGCAATGGTATAATAAAAAATAAGGTAGAGTCTTATTAGAAGCCTCCACCTCAAAATTTAAGTGGTCATTTCTCAACAGTAGTAAATTCTAATGGTATAATATTCCAGGCAGTCCACAATAGTTTTAATATAGCAGTACCAACTGGTCAGAATGAGAAAAAGACTTTATTAATATTTACAAAGTATCGGCAGTATATGATAGTGTGCTGTAAAAATGGCAGAATTCAATCTATGACCTGGGTGCCATCTAAAACAGTGATGATTAATACATACAAAGATGACAAACTTCTCCCTGTTGCTATTATGTCTAGACAGTGTCAAAGCCTTTTGAAACCCAAAACTACTGTAAGCGAATTAACAACCATCTTAGAAAGTAATACACATCAGGTTCCACTTGAAACGAATGGTCCATCTGCTCCAGGCTAATGTATGTGACAAGTTACTTCTGGAAATCCAGCAGTAGTTAGACCCAGGAGACAAAGAATATCACCATGGAATGGTACTTTCTTTTGAGGTGCATCATGGTCCTCTAGCTTTAGGGGGTAAATGATCCCAGTACAACTCTAGGAAAAAATTAATTGGTGAAGTCAAAATCTGAGAATTTGTTTGAGAGCCTCCTTTCCTCTTCTTCCCACAACAGTAAGAGAGAAACAAAACATGATTTCCAATTAATACTTCAAGCTTCTTTGGTAATAACAGATTTTTTTTTGAAAACTGAGAGATATTTGGCCCGCTTCCCATCCAGTAAACTAAGTGCACCATTTCCTGTCACTTCACTCTGTCCCAGCAGAGCTCATTTCTGGCATATGTGATTCCGTGGATAAAACTGTCTCTAAATATAATTGCATTTTCATAATTCCTTGCCTTTCAAAACCAGGAATTGTTTGAGTTACACAAGTGTTTATTTTCAGGAGTCTCTGCACCTTTCATTCGAGTCTGAAAATTAGATAATGAAAAGTAGGTACATGGGTGCTGATACAGTGATCAATTTTGGAATAAAGGTCTATTTCCACTTTTATTTGTAAATAATTATAAACTTCATGAAGAAAGTTTTGGCTTTCTAAAATTTCTCAGAATTAACAAAATAAAATAACGGAAAGAGCTTGCTCCTTAAGCTTCTGATTTTACATTATATTACCTACTATGAAACTGGTTTTGTTCCTTTTCAGGCATAAACCAGGTGCAGAAGTAACAACATCTCAGGGAAAAACAGATTAAAAAATTTTGTAATATGCATAAAGTTATTATTAAATATCTTCTCTCTGATATGTTAAATAGTCTATTATCTATGTTGTATATTTTATAATATATTAAATTTTATTTATAATACAAAATAAGATTAAATTTTTATTATTTAAAATAAGAAAGTATTGGTAAGGGTGCATGAAAATTAGAAGTATGTTATACTATTTTAGGAATGTAAAATGGCAAGTCCACTATGGAAAATAGCATAAAAGCTCTTTAAAGAGCAAAACTAAAATGACCATAGGGTCCACTAATCTCCCTCCCAAGAATTGGCCCAACATAAATGAATCAGGGTCTTAAAGAGATATCTTTCCACTAAAGTGCATTGTAGTATCCCTCTGAATAGCCAGGACAGAGATAGTGGGAATGTTTAGCAAAGGATGAAAGGATAAGAAAATATGGTGTGTGTGTGTGTGTCTGTGTGTGTCTCTGTGTGTGTGTATGTGTGTGTTAATATTGTTTCTTAGCCTTAAAAGGAGTAAGCAATGTCATTTTCCAAAACAGAGATGAACTTTGAAAACACTCCACTGAGTTGTCTGAGACAGCCCCCAAAGGGCAATTTCTGCATGATTCCAGTTATTGAAGGAATCTGAAATGGTTAAACTCCTAGATGTATAGAATAAGATAGGGAAGGAGGATAAGGTTAGAAAGTTTCAGATTAACAAGATTTAGAGGTCTGCTAGACAATTAACAAAGTGTACTGTGTACTTAAAACTTTACCAAAGGTTGATTTCATGTTAACTATTTTCATCACCATGAAAACATGAAAAGAAATCCTAGAAAAGGCTACACTTCAGGGATATATAAGTCAGTGGTTTCCAGGGCCTAAGACCCAGGCAAATTTTAAGTTTAAATTGTACAATATGATCAGCAGGGAAGCTGAATCCATCAGGGCCATTTGAGGTTGTAGAAAGAATCATAGTTATAATAGTAGTGCTCACTAAAGCTGTATAGAAATGTCCAGACTCAACAAACTGAGCACTCAAAATAGGTGGAATTTTGTTATCACACAATAAAAATGAAATTAAAGTAAATGGTAGATGTTTACAGTTAATTAATACCCAGCAATGACAGATGATGCCAAAGAACTGTTTTCTGGATACAATAAGGCAACCGCACATATAAGTTCACAAAGGTGTGGAAACATGCATAAGTTCTGTTCAAGCTGAAGGCAGAAAACAAAACTACACTATGGAGATGGGAGGTGGGCATGAATGCCCATCGCTACTTAAGGAACTATTGGTAATTGATAGCTGCTGGGAGAGCATGAGCCAGATTATGTTTTTTTCCTTTTTAAGATTATAGACCCTAGCCAGGCAATGATGGTGGTTCACACCTTTAATACCAGCGCTCGGGAGGCAGAAGTAGGTGGATCTCTGTGAATTAGAGGCCAGCCTGGTATACAGAGCAAGTTCAAAAACTACAAAGAAAATCACTGTCTCAAAAACAAAACAAAACAAAATATTGTAACCCCTAGTAGATTGCTAGATACAGTGGGAAGCTACATATCCAAGAATGTATGAGTACTACAAACTGAACTTGATGGGTTAAAGAGAAAAAAGAGAATACAAAGTTGAGGGAGTAGGAAGGGAGGTGGTAGATCAAAACACATTATAGGAAATTCTCAAAGAAGTAATTAATAAACAGGCAAGCAATTGCTAATGAGGATATGCAGCATTCTGGTCCAGGTCTCTATACCAAATTTCAGACATATATACCTTTATTAAATACAGAGCATTATCTTGAATATTGGACTTAATTTTATCAAGCCGTAGTCATAGTTTTCAGAGATTTGGGAGGGGCTGATAATACTCCTTCATCTCGGTATAGAAGCATGCGCATGTAGCCGCAGCACTGGAGCATAAAGCAAGAGGATCATGAACTGAAGGTCAAAGTAGGGTACAGTTCAAGACTAGAGCAGAAGAGATATCTCTTTTTCATCTTTGATGAGAGATAGATTCTCATCTACTGTTTTTCCATACAGTATCATAGATAATACATCTTTGTCCACTCATGTAGTGTGTGTTTGGTATAGATTTCTAAAAGTGAGATTGCTGGATAAAAGGCTCTTCAACAAAATTTCTTATTTGTTTAAAATTTAAATTCTGTAGAAAATTTGAAGGGTTAGTAATGTGATTCTTCCTCCAATGCTTCACTCTACAGAGATCCACAAAGGCAACCTGGTACTTCATTCTTAAATGCACATTCAGTATACAACTATTGAACAATATGGAAAATCCCCTATAGATCCAAACACTACTGTCAGACAAATTATGTAACTTTACAAATTTACAGTTCCCTTTTTCATTCAGCTATTTTAAAAACATTTTAAATCCAAATATGATTTACAATTGAATAGAATTTTTATTGTATTTATTTTTGGTGTTTGCCTTATTAATGACCCTTGAGTATTTATAAAAAATGGTACATATTCTATACTCATCTGATAGTTTTCAGGTGATTAAATACTAGAGAGCCATTTCTAACAACAGTGTCATATGGTTATAATGCCTTATATCAGGAAGCATATAAATATTAGATCACACTATGATTAGTGAGGCTACATTTGTTCAATTGGTTGAAGAGGGTGCCAATCAGACCTTTAATGATAAACAACTTTTGTCTTGTTGATAATTAATAATTGTTACTGTGGCACCATGCTGAGTGAATAACTTGAGACTCATTATCTTTGAGTTCAGGACTGATGATTCTTGCTTAGACTACAAATTATATAAAAGAATGATACTTTCCTAATTCTTTTTATATTTGTAAGTTAGCCCATGTCTTGGCCTTTTCTTTGTCTTTCCTTTGTACCTCTTACAAAACTACCACATTCTGTTTTTTTTTTGCTGTTTTGTTTTACTTCACTGTCTTCTTTACTCTTTTTGTTTGTTGTAGGTTCTTAAACACTGAATACTTACAGGAATGCTCCTCAAGGTCCTTAACCACTGGGCTCTCTGGAATTCCAAGGTCTCCCACAATTGCTTGATTTTTCTGCTCCATCTCTGGAACCAGTTGTGCCTCCAAGGAGCCATGGCATTTCCAGCAGAATATGACACTTAGGGAACAATTGCTGAGTATAACTGTCCCTGAAGTCACACTTCCTCTAGGCCTTTCCAATGCACAGATTTAAATGTTCACTTTATAAAATATCATGAGGTTATGCAGGTATTTTGAAGAAAACATGATATAACAGCATTTCCTTACCATTTTGATAGTTGAATCTTTTTTTCTTCACAGTGAATATCTTTGGTGCTAATGATATTATATTTGCAGAATCAATTTAGCAAAATGAACACACATAGTCATTTTAAATTTATACTATGAATATGTAACAAATTTTTAGACTTATTTTTCTTTAGAATAGTACATTAAACAAATTATTTAAATATCATTGTATCTATTTTATTCTTACTGTAAATATTATCAATTTGCTTCATTTATTCCTATATATATACAAATTACTATTTATTCATCTTTTTAAAATTACTTTTCTTTTCTAAATGCAAGTTACAATCCTAATTTTAAATACATGAAAAGGCAAAGAACACTTTCTAAAATTTCTATTTTCCTTATTCTTATCTACCCCCTAACATATTATTTTCATCATTCTACAGCTTTCTTTTATTCCTTCTTCCATCCCTCAGTCCCTCTTTCCCTCCTGATATTGGGGGAGGGGGACAGGCAGGACAAAGCCTTACATATGAACATTTCTACTTCTCTGCCCAATGACACAACCAGATTTTGTTAACTGCTTTTCTCAATGCTATGACAAAACCTTTGGTTGTGGGAGCTCGATCCATTTAGCCAATGACATTTGGAGGTGACCTGCCATGAGCGTGGTCTTCTCCAATATGTGACAGGCAGGATAAGAAGAGAAGTCTGGGGTTACTCTCTCTCCTAGATGTGGAAGGCTTTTGATGAGCCATTTAGTGACCTGCTGGGAGCTTTCTCCATCCATTGACTGTAGTAATAGGGAGAGCAGGCCTGCTTTTCGTTTGGCCCTGCTCTTGCACGGCTAGCTTATACCCCGAAATAACAACACACAAATTGTATTCAT